>VDFB02303136.1:0-22480 GCA_007258455.2 Sequoia sempervirens
AGCACATTGGGATGCAGTAAAAAGAGTTTTCAGATACTTGCGGGGTACCTCAGAGTACTCTATTTGTTTCCATGGAACAGGAAACGAGCATTCCTTGGATATTCAAGGCTACGTGGATTCAGACTAGGCCGGTGATGTTGATAAAAGAAGATCCACCAGTGCATATGTGTTTACATTATTCGGTGGTGCAATCAGTTGGATGAGCAAGCGACAAGCTGTGGTCGCTTTGTCCACTACAAAGGCAGAGTATATGGCAGCTACTCATGCCTGCAAGGAAGCCATCTGGCTAAAGAGATTGTGTTCAAATATAGAGTTCAAACAGGGTGCAATGACAATTTATAGTGACAGTCAGAGTGCAATCTGCCTAGCGAAGAACCCGACATTTCATGCCAGGACCAAGCACATTGATGTACAATATCATTTTGTGAGAGATATGGTCGAGGATGGCAAGGTGAAGCTGGAGAAGGTGGAGACTTTGGTGAATGTTGCTGATGCATTAACTAAGCCCGTGAGCACAGAGAAATTTAGATGGTGTTCAGAGTCTATGGGGCTCTCGGCTCCTAGCAATTAAGTCCATGACACTTTGGATCCCCTGACTCTTGCAAGGTGTTCGACAAGTGGGAGAATGTTGAGAATCATGTCTCAACCTTGCAAGCTTTTTCCAGAAAATTCTAGAATTTGTTTGTGGTAGTTCTCCACATGTTTATGTGTTGGAAAAAGGTGTATGAGTTGTTAAAAATGTGCCTTGTCCCTATTAGAATATAGGAGGGTTGTTTTTAGAGTATAAACAACTCATTGTATGAATTTAATGGGGGTCTAAACTAGAAGACAAAATTATGGACGAAAATGCTATTTTAACTTGGTTGTTTTCCCATCTTGGAAGTTACAAATGACAAGTGGGTAACATGTGGCATGGTTGTTTTTCCCATGGTTTTGTAAAACCACAAATGGTTTCTAGGTTGTAAATCACTATAAAAGGAGGGCTTGGGGAGGTGTTTGTATCATCAAGTTCAGTTTGCAAGATTGAGTGCTAGAAGGAGTCTCTCCAAGTCTGAGTTCGAGTTGTGGTGATGCGCTCCTGTAAGAACTTGCATTGCAAGTGTATTGTAATCTTCTTGATTTGATAATACATTGTGTGGGTTTTGCAGGGTGGGGTTTTTCTCCCGGAAGGGTTTCCCCATGGTAATTACTGTGTTATGTGTTTATTGTGATATTTCATTTTGCATGTTTATTTGTCCATTGAAATCTCTATAATAGTTAGTTGAATTTGCATAATCGTCCTCTCAAGATTAGCATAGGAAGTGATTACATTGCACCTTTGCTTCCTTACACAATAATCATGAATCATGTGTATATAAAAGCGAAAGTAAAATATCCTAAGAAAATGTAAGTATCAACAAAAGTCAATACAAGAGGGGTAACTAGATGAATAAGAAGCAACTAACAAATTGGAATATGTATCCTATCATCAACATGAAGGAAATATGTGTACCATCAGGATCACATGATAGGAATCAATGAATTGTGAAAACACTGTATAGTCCTTGATATATGCATGGAGACAATCCTAAGGAAAAGGCTCATAAGTATCCACATGCAATAAATGATCTAATAATAACACACAACTAAAGGGTGGGTAGATAGGGATCAAATATATAGCAAATAAGTAAAGACCCAAACCTTAAAGGAGAAGATGATATAAAATAGATTTAAGGTTTGATATAAATTAAGGATAATGAAAGTACACATATCTAAGAAATAAAATCAACAAGGAAACCCTAAGGGCCAAATAAAAGTAGGTAAGGAATGGAGAAAACAAAGATCACATAATAAAATTTCAAACCTTCATAGAGGTAAGCTAATAACATATAAACAAAGGTGAATACAAAATCTAATCAAATCTGAAATGAAATGTATGCAATGAAGTAAATGTGAAATCTTAATGTACAAGGCATAAAATCCTAAGGCCAAACTCTGATGAGTGCAAGAATGTCAATTTCACAAAGATGTACATAAATTAAAAGAGTTTATTATCTAAGATTTAGTCTTAAGTAACAATGAAATAAATAAAACTCAACTAAACTAATATAAAATATCATGTGATAGAATTTGAAAAACTAAAAATTAACATAAATAAAAACATTTAGTTGGTTTTAATGGTTGATAAATAATTATTTAATTTTTATCATAAATTTTGAATTGTAACTTAGAATTGCTTATTCTTAGATATGTTGCTAGAAGATTACCAAAATTTGAATAAAGTTGTCCTCAAAATTTTTTTAGGGTTTATTTCACACCATGAAATCTACTTGGATAAAAATACATTGCAAAGTTGACTTGTGTTATGTAAAATTAATCTAGAGTGTGCAAAAATGATATGACAATCTATGGGCATATGTATATATAAAGCAAATCTTCACCTTGATATTTGGACCTAAAAATAAAGACTAACAATGTTGATAAACACTTTTGTGGAGCTTACTAAGCAATGATCTTATTCTCCTCAATTGAACCCTTAGATAGATTTATTTAAAAACTTTTGAACGTTGATCAAAGAGACAACAAGCATTAAAGCACAATATGTCTATTTATTGCGAAATTTTGTATTGACATAAGTCGTGATAATATGAGCTCCTTGGTGATCATGAAGCGTGGAATAGGCTCTTAATATATTTAAATTGAATCGAGAAACTTGTCTTTTATGCAACACCCTATAATACCAATCTAAAATATTTCATGATTTAAATGGGACTGGGGATGGGACAGGGACAGGGAGGCTGGGGGTATCAAGACCAACTTAATATCATCAATTTAAACTTGATTTAATTTTACATCTTAACTTAAAATTAAATATAAAAAAAAATTAACTAAAAATTAAAACCAACCCCTAAAAATACATAAAACAAAATCAAAATAAACTTTGAAAATATAACAATTCTTAATATGAGAAGACACCATTATATACTAATTATTATATAAAAACTAACCCTCTAAAATGAAAAGAGTGCGAGGCACCCAAAACAACCCATATGTACCTTTCTACTTTACTTACCCTTTTCCATTTTAGAGTTCTTCTGCTGCCTTTGTAACTTTACCTTTTCCATTATAGAGAGCTTTTGCTGCCTTTATACCGGGTCTTTTGATTTGCTCGGCTATTTTTCCAAGTACTTTTGATAGCTTATAGAATTAATTTATTTACTTTGTTTGGGAGCAATTTCCCCATTACAATGGAAGGCAAAGTCGCGTTTGATATCATTGCCGCATATATTTGCAGAAGCTCCATTATCCACACACAACGTCAGGCGTAAGGCAGGAGGGTGGCAGCATGGACAAAGGATCGCTATATTCCAGCTAGTATTCTTACCCACAGCTGAGTTGCGCATCCTTCAGCTGTTAGTCTCTAATGGAAGCCGTTTATGACAAAACATTCCCTTTCCAATCCAGAGCAGACAAAAATGTAAAAGAGGGTTTTACGAACGGAATGCATTTATAACAGGAGAGCAAAGCGGCCTCTGTGCGGATGCTCCCGCGGGTTCTCATCGTCTCCAGAAGATGCCTTCGTAAGAACAAATTCGTCGATTTCGTAGGTATGGGGCGCTCCACTCTGTTCTGTTTCAGATATGTTTTTTCATTAATGTCGGTGTAGAAGCAGAAAATAATGTATCCCATAAATTGCGCGCCATTTAAAGGCTTTCTCTGTATTTGTCTCTGGGATGCCCTATAATTTCAAATTGCAATTTTTCTTCAATATGCCAGTCATGGTGAGGGTGCGTCTGTGTCCAGATGGGTTTTCATGTTTAGATTCACTGGTACTTTTGGTTTTCAAATAAAGTTCAGCGAAGAGTCAAGTGTGATGGTCTGGTCTTTGAGATTGAATTTTGTTGCCATTTTCTTCATTTGCATTGAATGAGCATTAGGATAGGAGAAGATCAAGAATTTCCCTTCAGACTTCAGAGCATAGATTTGTTCTCTATGGATCGCTGACAAGTCCAATCTATTTTCAGAAAGCTGAGGTCAATGCCAAAGATTTTGCCGATTCCGACGCTTTTTGAAAAGTTCACGTTATTTTCGTTTTGGGGAAACTTGGAATAATTTGTAACTGAAATTTGATGTTTTTGTTTGCTTAGATGTGTATGGAAGAGATGATAGAAAATGGAAATAATTGACTATCATAAGTTAATTATGTGAGTGGTTATCAATAAAAATCTTTGATCAGGATAAGGAGGAATCGATGTTGTAACCCAAAACGTTGATAAAATAACATTCAATGCATCCGCATGAATTTTATAAATATCATGTCTTTTAATGCACACAGTGAATCATGGAAACGTCTATGCATATTTGATCGTAAAATAAAAAATCATTGTATTATGATTTTCTAATAAAATATAATCAAAGTGCATTCTGTAGATAAATGAGCAATTTTACAAAAGTAATGAATCACATGAACTTTGGAAATATCATTTCTTCTAATGAAAATAATATCCAGACTGGAGGTCTAATTGATGAGATTTATTTGTCCAGGAGAGTATCACTTATATTTGATAGCAAACTATGGGGCAGTTCCAGTTATTGTCCCAAGAATCTCAGGCGTACAGCAGATGCTAGACGGCTTTGAGCCCATTCATGGAGTACTTCTTTGTGAAGGGGAGGATATCAATCCATCTCTCTACCAGAAGGACAACGAGAGTGGTTTATCCCATGATGAGTTGGACGAAATACAGAGATTGCACAGCAGTGACACCACCATAGATAGAGCAAAGGACTCCATTGAATTGCAGCTTGCCTGGTGTTGTCTAGAAAGAAACATACCATATTTGGGCATATGCAGAGGATCTCAGCTCCTCAATGTAGCGTGTGGGGGGACCTTATATCAGGTAATCTAATCTAATATGCTTTGAATTTGAGCTATAAATTAGACCAGCTGGGTAGTTATAATCGTGTATTGAACTCTAATAAAAATCCTACTGCACTGCAGGATGTAGAGAAGGAGGTGTCTGAAAAATCAGGCTTTGACATTAAGCACGTAAATTATGATGACTATGATGGGCATAGGCACCCTGTCAAAGTGGTAGAAGACACTCCACTGCATGGTTTCAGGATTCATTAGGACTCAATCTGGAGATTATGGTTAATAGCTATCATCATCAGGTAAATGTAACTCAATGGCTTTTATTCAACAATATATTCAGTTGTATTGCACCACCTACTCACATTTGTTCTCTGATTTCCAGGGGGTAAAGAGGTTGGCAGAGAGATTCATGCCAATGGCATATGCCCCAGATGGTTTGGTTGAAGCATTTTATGACCCAAATGCATACAGTCCAGAGAAGGCGAATTCATTATGGGCCTGCAATTCCACCCCGAACGAATGCGTAATAATAATAATTCTTGCACAGAGAATGTTTTCAACTATCCAGGATGCCCAAGGGCTTATGAGGTAATTCCCTGTTTAAACCCTTTTCATTTATTATTTTATTATGAAAAAGAGAATAAAACTTGCCCTAAATCTCATAAAACACTAAAAACCTAAATACAAAATACACTTCTAATTCTGATTCATTGTTACAAAGCCCTGTAATTTCTGCGGTTTGTGTTTCACAATTGTTGCTTATTTTTGCAAGGAATTTGTAAAAGCTGCGGTTGCGTATCAAGAAAAGCTGGCGGCCTGCAGCGGAGAACGTGAAGCCATGAAAGTGGGTGGTGAAATGGAAAAGCAAGGTAAGAGAATAGTGAAGAACTATTCTTTATCCAAGCTGATATACGAAGATCATACCAATACCAATTCCTGTGCCGATGCCTCAGCATTGCATCCTGGAGCGTTATTTCTTCAGGTGCTCATATTTTACTGCCTTTCTATTAATTAACGTTTTATTCTCCCCAAAACCTGCTCTAATTGAACGTTTTTTTTTGTGGGTACTGAACAACAGTTGGATGCACGACTCGGCGTGAGAACCATGGACAGAGAAGAGGAGAAGAGGCTCAAGCAAATGGGAGCCACTGTAAGGAACTCTACTTCTTATATGAAAAGGATGAAGAAACAAAATGACATGAAAGAAAAAGCCCTAAAATTCATGGAATCCATGTCTACTGAACAACTGTCGGATTCGGTTGCATTTTATCAGATGATGGCTCACATCGGATCACAGCTGTTGGAGGAAAAGCTTACGTCCTGACCTACATCAACCCACCAACTTAAAACCTTCAAATCTAGCTGACTGTGATTGTACAATGTAAATACGTCTCGTCAATGTTGCCCACAAATTTAGCTTGTGTTAGATTTTATAATATTTTCAAGCTGATCTTTTGATTCAATTGTGAAAAGTTCATTTCTCTTTGCTTTTGCATTTATCAACATAAAATTTTAGTAAGCAGGAATTCCGCTGTACCAACAAATTTCAAATTTTTAAACAGAATGAAACTTATCTTAATCCAATGAGTTATGATCGAATTACTCTACGCTTCGTCTGGGTTTTATTTGACTATTATCGTAAACTTCATTTGTGACAGCAAGAAAATATTTGGCTGAACAAAAATAGTATTGTTTTCGTCTGATTAACTCCTTATAGGTAATCAACTGTGGTTCGAATCCCACCCATTAAGCACGACGTTATTATAAATTTACCAAGCTTGTTTGTATTTTCAATGTTAATCGAAATAAAATTAGATTAAATTTATATGCATATTCAGAGTAGAGTTTGGTAAAGAAATTATTTCAGTTAAAATTGGCAGGTAACAAAGTTTGTGGTTAACAGCCACATGCTCTAAGCGAGCTATTCCAGGTGATACATGTTCCTTGGCTGATACTCAACTAAAATTAGAATGATAAAATTGTCTGGCAAAGGAGCACGCCGAGAATATTTGGCAGATAAAAGACCAAAGATGTACTTTCCTCGCTCAATGTAGTACAGACGCTCAAACATTTATGCAATGTGAAGCAGCAGCCTCTCTAAAACCGGAGAGGGGTCCAAAGCTCATGTATATATATTTTCCCCTATCTATATCAAGATCATGAGGACACAAGGGTTGAGATAAATGGATATGATAGGTACGGTAGGTAAGATAGATTGGATGGTGGAGATGGAGGATGGAGGTGCTTAGAATGAAGTTGCCTCAAGTGTGGAGAGAAAATATATGGGGGATTTATGCATGGTGCCTATTTACCAGCTTTTCATCATGGTACTTTCCCAAGGTGCCTGTTTGCCAAGATTTCACCATTGAATGAAATTTTCTTTTTCCTATTTTTCTTTTCTTTTCTTTTTTTCTCATTTTTGACATTGTTTGATTTTTTTCAGAAAATTTCAGAAATTTTTAAAAGAATGTAGGTGGAGATGGATGAGGATAAGAATATGAATAAGTGGATTATGGCAGTAGGTGATAAGGAGAAGGAGGATGGAATCAACAATCCAATTCATACTGATCGGTAATAAGAGCCCATGATGAAATGACTACTGGATGTTGGTACAAATTTATTGGGATAAATGGATTATGAAAGGGCATGGATTAAAGGGATTTGATGTGGGAGATGTGTGGGACAATGGATGGGAGATTGGAAAGTGTATCAATGGAATAATGGGAGTGATGGGGGATGTTGTCACCTAGGACCAACATTGACACATATTGTGATCATGGGTATTGAATGATCAAAGGAGAAAGAAATGGAGGATGTGGGGATGATGGAGGGGTTGGATAGTGAATTTCAAGACATAGGGATCCAAAATAGATTTAGGAGATGGAGGATGGGTATGCTTAGCTTTTGGATTAACAACTTTGGATATCATTATGGATTTTTTCATTGAATGTATTATATCTTTTTGTTTTGGGATCCACATGGTTTTAATTTTTTCTTTGGTGGGCCTTTGTGGCCTTTGGGATTGATTTAGAATTTGGATTGGATTTTTCTTTTCTTCATCATATATTTTTAAGAGGATATGTCAATCTTTAGATCCATGTGGATGTTTGGATTATGAATTTTACTTTTGTATTCAAAGTGCTTCCAATAGAAATAGTGTGGATGTGAGTAGATGGGTGATGTGGAGAAAATATGAATGGAGTGATGGATTTGGGATGTTGGATATGATGCACGATTATGTTCCTTTATTGATCCTAATTGGGGATTATGAGAGTGGGATGTTTATGATGGGTGATAGGGATATGTGATTGGTGGATGAAGGGATGAGTAGGATGAGAGGGAGGATGGGATTTTGGGATATAATATCCTAAAATGGATTTATTAGATGGAGGATGTGTGAAGGGTAATTGTAGGACATAAGGACCCAAAATGGATTTGGAGGATGAAGGAGGGATGGCGATAATGTTTTTAGGTGTGTATGATGGAGGAGGGATGAAAGCAAATGATATGGAGGAATGATGAGAAGCATCTATTGTTCTTTTGGAAGAGACTCACTTAAAGGTTGTACAAAGGTTGTACCAACATTTTTGGATTGTGAACCTTGAGATATGTAGTCAAGGCCTTGTGCTCATGGATTTTATTTGATATGGATGGGCTCCAACATACCTTGCTCATGAAGACCTTTATCCTTTTCCTTGATAGTTCATGGTCTCGACCATTTGATTTATATAGCATGATTCTTTTTATTTTGGCAGCATGATGTGAATCCATTATGAGGTGGAGGAGGATGGGTGGTGGATATGCTTGGTTCTTCTACTACAAGATGGAAGATTCAAGAGATGTTCATGGGAGTGGATTTGGTTAATGCTAGGAGTAGTCCGAGGAGGGATTGGTTGTGTGGTTTGGATGGTGTCAGGAGTGGGAAGAAGGATGATAGCTATGGGATGGAGAAGGGCCTCATCACTAATGACCATACATGGTAGAGTAGACCGAAATGACTCCACAAATTTGGGATGTGGATTTGGTGATGACTTCTTTTCTAGGAGTCATTGGATAGCATTTGGAATGAGACACTTGTGGATTTTAGGCTTAGGTGGAGCATTGGGAATAGATGAAGGATTATGGATAGGTGGAGGATTAAGATTAGTGGGGAGATGAAGATTAGATGAAGGATAGAAATATGATATATTAGAAGGAGGATTAAGGTATGCAGGATTAGAAGGTTGAGTGATATAGGAGGACATGGATGGTGGATTAATATAGGAGGAAGTGGATGGTGGATTGAGGTAGGAGGGAGTGGATGGTGGATTGAGATAGGAGAAAATATTAAGAGTAGATGGAGGATTATGATCATGGATTTAAGGATTAGGATTATGGATTAGGAGATGGTTTGGGGGATAATGGGATGTTGGATTTGGACTATGGATGAAGCTGATAGTTTTATTGTGCAAAGATGGAGGTTGAAATATGATTAGGGGAGAAGATGAAGGTATGGATATTGGATGAGAGGGATATGTGAGTGATAGATGAGAGGAAGATATGGATGGGGGATAAGATGGACATGTGTATGGAGGAGCTAATTAATTTCCCTTGTCAAAGGTATCATAAGGATCGCTAATGGGTGTATATGTAGGCATGATGGGATAAATTGGATGAGTGATTGGATTTTGGAAGATGCTAGGGGAAAGCTTTCTACTGATAATAGCATCAAAGGGGTCTATTTTGTACCCATCCTGATCAACAAGAATTTTATCACCATCCTCAATATAATTGGGATTTGCCTTGATTACTATTTTTGGTCATTTTGAGAGAGGATAAGGATTTATGATATTAGATTGGATGGGAATGGATGGAAGAGATGAGAATAGATGATTAGAAGGAAAGTGAAAAGGATTATAAGAATATAGAAGAATGTATCAAGTAATATTTGTTTTGATATCAAAAGACCTTGGATGTGGATGTACTAAAGCTTATATTGGGATTTGGAGTAAGCTTAGATTAGGATTTTGTTTAAGCTCAGATTAGGATAATTATGATGATATGGTAGGATGGTCTCCTCTCAAATATGGTCAAGATCCTATGTCAAAGTTTGATTGGATGGATTTCCTACTTGAGATAGGTTAAGTTCTCAAGCAAAAGAAAATATTGATGCAAAGTATACCTCTGGCTCAAGGTGAAATTGCTTGCAAAATAGATTACTAACTTGGGATAGGATAATTTCCCAAGATAGTATTACGTTGGATGATTGATTTAGGAAATTTAGGATCTTAATTAAGTATCTGATGTTGGATTTTGGATTGTACGGCTAACTTGGATGTTGATAGGATGCATTTAATTGACTCCTTGCTCAAAGGGGATGATGTTTTGGATAATTTGATGGTGGTTGATGAGATGGAAATGATTTTTTTTTTAGATATGAAACAAAAAATATTGGATTGCAGTTTTGGACTCAAGAGAACACTGGCTATTCATGATAGGAAATATTTTCTCTCTATATTTTCTATGGGGAAAAAAATCAACCAACAATAGTGCAGATTTTCCCAAGAAGAAATGAAAATGTCCAAGAGTAGAATCACCCAAGAAAAGGGTAGATTTTCCCAATTATCTAGGAAAAATCACCAAAGAAGTAATGGATGACAAGATTATGACCTAAGTGGATCATCCCAAGAACACAGATAATTCACCCAAGTAGAGATGGAATCACCTAAGGAGAAATTATGGGTTGGAATTGGGATAAATACCTAGGTATTTTTTCCTAAGAACATTAGGGATTCACCCAAGAGAGAGTGGATCCGCCCAAGTAGAGGTGGAGTTTCCTAAGGATGATTAGACATGGGTGTATACCTTGCCAAATTTTCCCAAGATCAGAGTTGATTCACCCAAGAGAGAGAGGACTCAACTAATTATAGAGTGGATTCACCCAAGAGAAGACAAATCGATGGGAGGTGGCTGCCTAGCAAAATCCACCCAAGAATAGAGTAGATTCAACCAAGAGAGCAGATCTACCCAAGTGTAGGGTAGAGTCACCCAAGGATGATGGGACATATTGTCAAAAGGACCAAAAAATACAATCACACTTGGACACAATATGGATGATGACAGGATAAATTGAAGATATGTACTAGTAAGCACAAGAAGACACATCAAAAAGCACAAGCCTAGATTAATCAAGTAGGTGTGTTAGTGTAGACCTACTAGCCAAAAGGCTAATACCTCAAGATCAGTGAAAGGAACCTCTCTTTCAAGAGTCAATAGATAGGGATCTAGTGGCATAAGGGCTCACATTTTCCCTTTTTTTGGAGGTCTTGAGACCTTTCCTAAAGAGCTCTTATCTCTACTCAAGGAGATACATGGTGAATAGCTTTGGGCATGATATTATACCCTAAACCATACTAAGCAATGACTGAAAGGTCTTATGCTAGGCTAAAATAGGTGATAGATAGTGCATCATCTAAATATTGAGAGGATACATGAGGCACATCGATGAACACTAGCTCCCATCACAAGCATTGGTGGGGAATGTCAGCTAAGTTGTTTAGACCAACCTTGCACTCTTAGCTCGGTATCACCCGAGCATCAGAGCTTCGCTAAACACAATGTGACTAGATTGGGGTACAAATTTCATTCTCCCCATTTATCTTGTTAGTTCATGTGGTTGAGTTCATCCTTTGAGGTGATGAAACCCCCAAGAAAGCCTCCTAAAGGGAAGGAAATTCTAGTAATTTCTGATCTCTATGCTTGCACAAAGCACAAAGAGAGAGTATATGCACAAGCTAGCACTCCTAGGATAGACCACAAGACTTAGATTACTTTACAATTTTTGATCCCTAGGCTCACCAAATGGTGCAAGGGGAGAGACTACACCAATGAAGAATCCTAAACAAAGCACACAAAGTTAATTGACCCTTTATAAATTGAAGTGTGCCTAGATTAGTGATAAAAGTATTCTTTGACTATGAACTTGTGGAAGATATGTTAGTAGTTGTTTGATTTTTAATATATTTGGAAAATGATATCAAGCTACACAAAAAGATGATTAGATGTTCAAAAAATTCACTTGAAGAAGACTTTTTTATACTAAGCATAGTCGATGATGTACAAAGAGAAATCACCCAAGAATAGAATGAAATCACCCAAGAAATCACAAATTTTCCCAAGTGCACAATTACCCAAGAATAGAACATATCCACCCAAGTAGCAATGTATCCTCCTATGTAGAGAAGGATCACCCAAGAGTGGATCCACCTATGTAGAGAAAGATTTCCCATGTAGGAGCGGATCCACTTATGTAGAAGAAGACCACCCGAGAGTGGATCCACCTATGTAGAGAAAGATTTCCCTTGTAGGAGTGGATCTTCCTATGTAGAGTAGGATTGCCCTTGTAGGAGAGGATCTGCTATGTAGAGAAAGATCACGCAAGAGTGGATCCGCCTATATAGAGTAGGATCACCCAAGAGCAGATTTTCCTATGTAGAGAAGGATTTCCCCTATGCAGACAAATTCACCCTTTTGGAGCAAAACAGTCAAGAGAAAAATCACCCATGTGTAGGTAGATTCACCTTTTTTGGAGTGGATTTGCCTCTGTAGAGGCAGATTCACCTGCTTTCTAGGAGTTTGTGTAGTGAGAGCTCGAAGTGCAACTACCTCTATAAGAGCGGAATCACTTGTTTACAAAGTGGATTTGCCTTTTTGAAGCGGAATCACCTTTGTGTTAAACCTGAAAATGAAGCTTACCAAAAAAATTGAAATTGTGTTAGTACACCCATGACGTGGGTCTCACTGAGTGTGCCAAAATGTGTGTAGCGAAATTTGTGTCAAGTGAATGAAAATTGTAATAAAACCCAACACAAAAACAAATCAACACTTAAGATTGGATGAAAGAAAGCTCAAACTAATATAACAAGCCTCTTGTTCAATATATTTTTCCATGATAGTCGATTAGATGTGTGCTCACAAAATTTTGGCAGCATAACGACGCTCCAAGTGAAAATGAGTGAGATCCTTGATAAAATGGTTAAGTAACAGATGTATAAGATTTAGATGAAAATTGATGAAGGGTTGAGATTGTTTGATGGAGATCAAGGGTTGAGATGGATTGGGATCTCTCAAGCCACAAGATTGTGCCAAGTGGCACAAGGAGAGGTCTTGAGAGGGAGATGGTACCCTTAAGGGGACAAGGCCTATGTGTCACCAATACAAGGGGTCCATTTGTTTAATGTGATGGGGAGGGTTGTGTGCAAATAATTAGTGGGTAGGCTAGGTAAGTGGTTAGGATTAGGATTAGTGCAAGTGGGGGAGTTAGAGGATGTGACATGTGAGAGGGATTAAATTAGTAAATGGAATAGAAGGGGCAAGGTAGGATAAATGTAGGTAAATAATTTAATTAAATTATTTACCTTAGACTAGGACTTAAGAAAATAGAGGAAAATAGAGAATAATAATAAAATAATAAAATATTAATTAAATAATAAAATGTTATTTAATTAATATAAATTATTTGATTGATATTTTATTATTTAATTACTATAAATTATGGAGAATCAGACGAAATAGAGATAAATTGATTAAATGTGGTTAATTTTAAGTGTCTACAATATAAATGTTCATATGAACTCCTTGAATGATCATGCAAATGTTGAATAAGAACTCTTAATATGTTAAATTGAATCATGACTTGTCTTTTTATTCAACACCCTATGATATAACTTGACATATTTCATGCTTTAAATCAATATACACTAACTTACTGAAGAAAACCAACATAGAGCCAATTTAAATTTAAAAACTTAAAAAATAAGACCAACTTAATACCATGAATTTAAACTTGATTTAATTTTACATCTTAATTTCAAACTAAATTAACAAATAAATTAACTAAGAACCAAAACCAACCTCTAAAAATATATAAAAACAAAATCAATAAATTTAAAAAATATAAAAATTCTTAATATAAGAAGACACCATTATATACTAATTATTGTATTAAAAAACTAACCCAATGGAAATTGTAAAGTGCAAGGCACGCAATTTTCCCATTACAATGGAAAAGGCAAAAGTCGCGTTTTTATGGTGCCGCATATATTTGCTACACATGAGGCGTAAGCCAGGTTCGGGCGGCTGCAAGTAGCCAAATAGGGAGGGTGGCGGCAGGGACAAAGGATCGCAATATTCCAGCTGGTACTCTTACCAATAAGATGAGTCTGAATTGTACATCCATTAGCTGTTAGTCGAGAATGGAAGCCATTTGTGAGTTCCCATGCCCTTTACAATCCAGAGCAGACGAGGATTTTAAAGAAGGTTTTACGAACGGAATGCATTTACAGCAGGAGAGCAAAGCGGCCTCTGTGCGGATGCTCCCGCGGGTTCTCATCGTCTCCAGAAGATGCCTTCGGAAGAACAAATTCATCGATTTCGTAGGTATGGGGCGCCCCCCTCTGTTCTGTTTCAGATATGTTTTTTATTTGTTAATGTCGGTGTAGAAGCGGAAAATAATATATCCCATAAATAGGTCGCCATTTAAAGGCTTTCTGTATTTGTTTCTGAGATGCCCTATAATTTCAAATTGCAATTGTTCTTCAATATGTCAGTCATGGTGAGGCTGCGTCTGTGTCCAGATGGGTTTCCTTGTTTAGATTCACTGGTTCTTTTTGTTTTCAAATAAAGTTCAGAGACGAGTCAAGTGTGATGGTCTGGTCTTTGAGACATGAATTTTCTTTCCATTATCTCTATTTGAATTCCCCTTCAGAGCATAGATTTATTCTCTATGGATTGCATCTTGTGTTTGACAAGTCCAATCTATTTTCAGAAAGCTGACATCAATGCCAATGATTTTGCCGATTCTAACGCTTTTTGAAAAGTTCATTTTGTTTTCGTTTCTTGGAAACTTGGATTAATTTGTAACTGAAATTTGATGTGAGTTTTTGTTTGCTTAGGTGTATAGGAAAAGATAAAAATGGAAATAATTGATCTATCATGTTTATGGAATGAATTATGGAAGTGGTTATTAATAAAAAGTTTTTAATCAGGAAAAGGGGGAATTAATGATGTAATCCAAAACGTCGATAAAAGAACAAACTTTGGAAATATCATGTCTTGTAATGAAAATAATACCCAAACTGGAGGTCTAATTGATGAGATATATTTGTTCAGGAGAGTACCACTTAGATTTGATAGCAAACTATGGGGCAGTTCCAGTCATTGTCCCGAGAATCTCAGGCGTACAGCAGATGCTAGACGGCTTTGAGCCCATTCATGGAGTTCTTCTTTGTGAAGGGGAGGATATCAACCCTTCTCTCTACCAGAAGGACAACGAGAGTGGTTTATCCCATGATGAATTGGACGAAATACAGAGATTGCACAGCAGCGAGACCACCATAGATAGAGCAAAGGACTCCATTGAATTGCAGCTTGCCTGGTGTTGTCTAGAAAGAAACATACCATATTTGGGCATATGCAGAGGATCTCAGCTCCTCAATGTAGCCTGTGGGGGGACCTTATATCAGGTAATCTAATCTAATATGCTTTGAATTTGAGCCATAAATTAGACCAGCTGGGTAGTTATAATTGTGTATTGAACTCTAATAAAAAGCCTACTGCACTGCAGGATGTAGAGAAGGAGGTGTCTGAAAAATCAGGCTTTGACATTAAGCACGTAAATTATGATGACTATGATGGGCATAGGCACCCTGTCAAAGTGGTAGAAGACACTCCACTGCACTCATGGTTTCAGGATTCATTAGGAGTCAATCTGGAGATTATGGTTAATAGCTATCATCACCAGGTATATGTAACTCAATGGCTTTTATTCAACAATATATTCAGTTGTATTCCACCACCTACTCACATTTGCTCTCTGCTTTCCAGGGGGTAAAGAGATTGGCAGAGAGATTCAAACCAATGGCATATGCCCCAGATGGTTTAGTTGAAGCATTTTATGATCCAAATGCATACAATCCAGAGGAAGGAAAATTCATTATGGGCGTGCAATTCCACCCTGAACGAATGCGTCATAATAGTAATTCTTGCAGAGAGAATGTTTTCGACTATCCAGGATGCCCAAGGGCTTATGAGGTAATTCAGTGCTTAAGCCCTTTTGATTTATTCTGAAAAAGACAATAAAACTTGACCTAAATCTCATAATACATTAAACACTTAAATACAAAATACAAAGCCCTGTAATTTCTGCGGTTTGTGTTTCACAATTGTTGCTTGTTTTTCTCAGGAATTTGTAAAAGCTGCGGTTGCGTACCAAGAAAAGCTGGTGGCCTGCAGCAGAGAACGTGAGGCCGTGAAAGTGGGTGGCGAAATAGAAAAGCAAGGCAAGAGAATATTAAAAAACTATTCTCTATCCAAGCTGATATACGAAGATCATACCGATACCAATTCGTGTGCCGAAGCCTCAGCATTGCATCCTGGAGCGTTGTTTCTTCAGGTGCTCATATCATACTGCTTTTCAATTAATTAACGTTTTATTCTCCCCAAGATCTGGGGTAATGAAATTTTGGTTTTTGTGGGTACTGGACAACAGTTGAACGCGAGACTGAGTGTGACAGCCCTGGACAGAGAAGAGGAGAAGAGGCTGAAGCAAATGGGAGCCACTGTGAAGAACTCGGCTTCTTATATGAAAGGGATGAAGAAACAAAAGGAAATTAAAGAAACAGCCCTAAAATTCATGGAATCCATGTCTACTGAACAGCTGTCGGATTCGGTTGCATTTTATCAGATGATGGCTCAAATCGGATCACAGCTGTTGGAGGAAAAGCTTACGTCCTGATCTATATCGACCCACCACCTCAGCCTTCAAATCTAGCTGACTGTGATTGTACAATGTAAATACGTCTCGTCAATATTGCCCTCAAATTTAGCTTGTATTGGATTTCATCGTATTTTAAAGCTGATCTTTTGATTCAATTGTGAAAAGTTTATATTTTTTTGCTTTTACATTTATCAACATATATTTTTTAAATTTTAAATTTGTCCACAGTAAGCAGGAATCCCGCTGTACCAGCAAATTTCAATTTTTTTAACACAATGAGATTTATCTTAAGCCAATGAGTTGTGATTGAACTACTCTACGCCTCGTCTGGGTTTTATTTGAGTATTATTGTAAACTTCAGTTGTGACAGCAAGAAAATATTTTTCTGAACAAAAAAAATTGTTTGCGTCTGATTGACTCCTTATAATCAACTGTGGTTCGAATCCCACCCATTAAGCACGACATTATTTTAAATTTATCAAGCTTATCTATCTTTTCAATGTTAATCGAAATAAAATAGTTTAAATTTATATACATATGCAGAGTATAGTTGGTCAAGTTATTATAGTAACATATTTTGATTGGTTAGTAAAATGGTTACTTCATTATTTTTATGATATTGGTTTTAAGAAGTCTATAATTAAATTTCACTTGACAACTATAATTTATGAAAGTTAGACATTTTAAATGTATTTTACTTAAATTTCAAATAATTCAACAGTAAAATAATCAATGATAATTTTACAATTTGTTTACATAAAATGATAAGTATTTATTTCTATTTTTATTAAAAAAAAAAATTTTAACTATTTTCAACACATATTAATTGATTTTTCCTCCCATTAAATTTATTGTATCATAATTCAAAATATGATAATTTTTAGAAAATAATCATTAATGATTAATTATTAATTAGATGCTCAAAATATATTTATTGGATATATTATGCACAAGATTTTATTTTTTTTTTCTAACAAAAACATTTAACATTACATCATATAACATTGTAACATGATTTGTTGAAGAAGATTTAATTCTAATACCATAAGAAAATGATATATAAGAATGGTTTGGAACTATATTACAATTTTTAATATATCAAATTATATTACTATTTTTAATAAATCTCTTGCATAATGTTTTAATCAAACAATTAAAAAATCATAAGCAAATTTGATCAATTTTCTATATTGACTAAATAATCAATTTAAAATTTATATTTTATATAAAGAGTAAATGATACATAAGAATGATTTAGAACTATATTACTATTTTTAATAAACTTCTTGCATAATAAGGTTCTAATTAAGCAATAAAAAATCATAAGAAAATTTTTATTTATTTCCTTCATTGAATAAATAACCAATTTAAAATTTATAAGAATAAGTCTCTTGCATAGAATTTTTTTCCAATATAAGCATAACACTCAATTAAGATCAAGCTTGAATTATTATAGATATGATTTTATAAGAACTTTTATATAAAAATCCGTATTTCCTTAAGCGTTAAATTCTCATTTTGATATCCATACTAAATAATTGGGTTAGTGCACAAATATGTGGGGTTAAAAAATGGTAAAAATATATTCTTAAAGTAAATTAATATCTAGCATGAACATCTTCTCAAATACATAATGTGCTCGCATTAGGATTTAGATGCATTATAAACATGTACACATTATAATGTATATATGTTATAATGTGCATGGGTTAAGTATAATATAAAACAAAATAAAAACAAACTTAGCATGTAAAGATCTGCATCACTCAAACCATCAAAGTTGTTTCCACCAATAATTCCTCACTAAGAGCATAAGTGTCATAATTTAGTGTAGGATAAAGTAGTGAATATTCATGACTAGCAAGAGAATGAAAATAAGATGTTTGAAGAACTATCATAATATGACATACCATCATCATGTTATGAATCACAATGTAATATAGAATCATGAGATAGAAGAGAAATATGGTCATTCTAAGGCACAATATGTATTTAAAAAAGTAGCACACATAGATCACTATGTTTGAACTCCTTACAAGATGTATGATCAAAGTAAAATGCATATAAGGGAATTATAGAAATAGGAATATCAAGAAATGTAAGAGTAAGAAAATCAAAGAACTCAATAAGCCCTATGAATAAACTAATGAAGGTGTATCCTCAACATATGAAGAATCATCCCTAGATGCATTTCTAGTAGGTAGGGCTACATCATCACCATCTATCACACAAGGGGAACAATAATCATGAATCATGTGTATATAAACGAAGTAAAATATCCTAAGAAAAATGTAAAAGCATCAACAAAGTCAATAGAGGAGGAGTAACTAGATAGACATGAAAGAAACTAACTCATTGAATATGTATCCTATCATTAACATGAAGGAAATATGCAATACCATCAAGGATCACATGATAGGAATCAATGAATTGTGAAAACACTGTATAGTCCTTGATATATGCATGGAGACAATCCTAAGGAAAAGGCTCATAAGTATCCACATGCAATAAATGATCTAATAATAACACACAACTAAATGGTGGATAGATAGGGATCAAATATATAGCAAATAAGTAAGGCCCAAACCTTAAAGGAGAAGATGATATAAAATAGATTTAAGGTTTGATATAAATTAAGGATAATGAAAGTACACATATCTAAGAAATAAAATCAACAAGGAAACCCTAAGGGCCAAATAAAAGTAGGTAAGGAATGGAGAAAACAAAGATCACATAATAAAATTCCAAACCTTCATAGAGGTAAGCTAATAACATATAAACAAAGGTGGATACAAAATCTAATCAAATCTGAAATGAAATGTATGCAATGAAGTAAATGTGAAATCTTAATGTACAAGTCATAAAATCCTAAGGCCAAACTCTGATGAGTGCAAGAATGTCAATTTCACAAAGATGTACATAAATTAAAAGAGTTTATTATCTAAGATTTAGTCTTAAGTAACAATGAAATAAATAGAACTCAACTAAACTAATATAAAATATCATGTGATAGAATTTGAAAAACTAAAAATTAACATAAATAAAAACATTTAGTTGGTTTTAATGGTTGATAAATAATTATTTAATTTTTATCATAAATTTTGAATTGTAACTTAGAATTGCTTATTCTTAGATATGTTGCTAGAAGATTACCAAAATTTGAATAGAGTTGCCCTCAAAATTTTGTTAGGGTTTATTTCACACCATGAAATCTACTTGGATAAAAATACATTGCAAAGTTGACAGTTTGTGTTATGTAAAATTAATCTAGAGTGCGCAAAAATGATATGGAAATCTATGGGAATATGTATCTATAAAGAAAATCTTCACCTTGATATTTGGACCTAAAAATAAAGACTAACAATGTTGATAAACACTTTTGTGGAGCTTACTAAGCAATGATCTTATTCTCCTCAATTGAACCCTTAGATAGATTTATTTAAAAACTTTTGAACGTTGATCAAAGACAACAAGCATTCATACAATATGTCTATTTATTGCAAAGAATGTACATATTGACATAAGAATAAATGCTAATATGAGCTCCTTGAGTGATCATGAAACGTGGAATAAGAGCTCCTAATATGTTAAATTGAATCAGAATTTGTCTTTTTATGCAACACCCTATGATATAATTTGAAATATTTCATGCTTTAAATCAATATACGCTAACTCATTGAAGAGGACCAACATAGAACCAATTTAAATTTAAAAACTTAAAAAATAAGACCAACTTAATATCATCAATTTAAACTTGATTTAATTTTACATCTTAACTTAAAATTAAATATAAAAAAAAATTAACTAAAAATTAAAACCAACCCCTAAAAATGCATAAAACAAAATCAAAATAAACTTTGAAAATATAAAGATTCTTAATGTGAGAGACGCCATTATATACTAATTATTATATAAAAACTAGCCTGTAAAATGAAAGAGTTACCCAAGGCACCCAAAACAACCGATATGTACCTTTGCTTTACTTACCCTTTCCATTTTAGAGGGTTTCTTTCACTACTGCTAGCCAACTGCCTTTTCCATTATAGAGGCTTTTGCTGATCGTGCCGCATGCTGTTGCAGAGAAGCTCCATTATCCACACACAACGCGTGAGACGTAAGGCAGGGGAGGTTGGCGGCATGGATAGGGATCGCTATATTCCAGCTGGTAATCTTACCCACAGATGAGTTGTGCATCCATCAGCTGTTAGTCTCTAATGGGAAGCCGTTTATGACAAAACGTTCCCTTTCCAACCAGAGCAGACAAAGAGTTTTAAAGGGGTTTTACGAACGGAATGCATTTATAGCAGGAGAGCAAAGCGGCCTCTGTGCGGATGCTCCCGCGGGTTCTCATCGTCTCCAGAAGATGCCTTCGTAAGAACAAATTCGTCGATTTCGTAGGTATGGGGCGCCCCACTCTGTTCTGTTTCAGATATGTTTTTTCATTAATGTCGGTGTAGAAGCAGAAAATAATGTATCCCATAAATTGCGCGCCATTTAAAGGCTTTCTCTGTATTTGTCTCTGAGATGCCCTATAATTTCAAATTGCAATTTTTCTTCAATATGCCAGTCATGGTGAGGGTGCGTCTGTGTCCAGATGGGTTTTCATGTTTAGATTCACTGGTACTTTTGGTTTTCAAATAAAGTTCAGCGAAGAGTCAAGTGTGATGGTCTGGTCTTTGAGATTGAATTTTGTTGCCATTTTCTTCATTTGCATTGAATGAGCATTAGGATAGGAGAAGATCAAGAATTTCCCTTCAGACTTCAGAGCATAGATTTGTTCTCTATGGATCGCTGACAAGTCCAATCTATTTTCAGAAAGCTGAGGTCAATGCCAAAGATTTTGCCGATTCCGACGCTTTTTGAAAAGTTCACGTTATTTTCGTTTTGGGGAAACTTGGAATAATTTGCAACTGAAATTTGATGTTTTTGTTTGCTTAGGTGTATTGGAAGAGATAGAAAATGGAAATAATTGATCTATCATGTGATTCATTGAATGTTATTTTATCAACGTTTTGGGTTACATGATCGATTCCTCCTTATGCTGATTAAAAACTTTTTATTGATAACCACTTACATAATTAGTAAATAAGTCTATCCAGTCCAGAATGCATATTTTACCGTAAATAAATAAATCATTGTATTATGATTTTCTAATAAATATAATCAAAAGTGTAATCTGTAGATTGAATAGACAGTAGTAATGAATCACATGAACTTTGGAAATATCATTTCTTCTAATGAAAATAATATCCAGACTGGAGGTCTAATTGATGAGATTTATTTGTCCAGGAGAGTATCACTTATATTTGATAGCAAACTATGGGGCAGTTCCAGTTATTGTCCCAAGAATCTCAGGCGTACAGCAGATGCTAGACGGCTTTGAGCCCATTCATGGAGTACTTCTTTGTGAAGGGGAGGATATCAATCCATCTCTCTACCAGAAGGACAACGAGAGTGGTTTATCCCATGATGAGTTGGACAAAATACAGAGATTGCACAGCAGTGACACCACCATAGATAGAGCAAAGGACTACATTGAATTGCAGCTTGCCTGGTGTTGTCGAGAAAGAAACATACCATATTTGGGCATATGCAGAGGATCTCAGCTCCTCAATGTAGCGTGTGGGGGGACCTTATATCAGGTAATCTAATCTAATGTGCTTTGAATTTGAACTATAAATTAGACCAGCTGGGTAGTTATAATCGTGTATTGAACTCTAATAAAAATCCTGTTGCACTGCAGGATGTAGAGAAGGAGCTGTCTGAAAAATCAGGCTTTGACATTAAGCACGTAAATTATGATGACTATGATGGGCATAGGCACCCTGTCAAAGTGGTAGAAGACACTCCACTGCATGGTTTCAGGATTCATT
>VDFB02303137.1:0-20285 GCA_007258455.2 Sequoia sempervirens
AGAGTAGAATCACCCAAGAAAAGGGTAGATTTTCCCAATTATCTAGGAAAAATCACCAAAGAAGGAATGGATGACGAGATTATGACCTAAGTGGATTGGCCCAAGGATAGAGATAATTCACCCAAGTAGAGATGGAATCACCCAAGGAGAAATTATGGGTTGGAATTGGGATAAATACCTAGGTATTTTTTCCTAAGAACATTAGGGATTCACCCAAGAGAGAGTGGATCCGCCCAAGTAGAGGTGGAGTTTCCTAAGGATGATTAGACATGGGTGTATACCTTGCCAAATTTTCCCAAGATCAGAGTTGATTCACCCAAGAGAGAGAGGACTCAACTAATTATAGAGTGGATTCACCCAAGAGAAGACAAATCGATGGGAGGTGGCTGCCTAGCAAAATCCACCCAAGAACAGAGTAGATTCAACCAAGAGAGCAGATCTACCCAAGTGTAGGGTAGAGTCACCCAAGGATGATGGGACATATTGTCAAAAGGACCAAAAAATACAATCACACTTGGACACAATATGGATGATGACAGGATAAATTGAAGATATGTACTAGTAAGCACAAGAAGACACATCAAAAAGCACAAGCCTAGATTAATCAAGTAGGTGTGTTAGTGTAGACCTACTAGCCAAAAGGCTAATACCTCAAGATCAGTGAAAGGAACCTCTCTTTCAAGAGTCAATAGATAGGGATCTAGTGGCATAAGGGCTCACATTTTCCCTTTTTTTGGAGGTCTTGAGACCTTTCCTAAAGAGCTCTTATCTCTACTCAAGGAGATACATGGTGAATAGCTTTGGGCATGATATTATACCCTAAACCATACTAAGCAATGATTGAAAGGTCTTATGCTAGGCTAAAATAGGTGATAGATAGTGCATCATCTAAATATTGAGAGGATACATGAGGCACATCGATGAACACTAGCTCCCATCACAAGCATTGGTGGGGAATGTCAGCTAAGTTGTTTAGACCAACCTTGCACTCTTAGCTCGGTATCACCCGAGCATCAGAGCTTCGCTAAACACAATGTGACTAGATTGGGGTACAAATTTCATTCTCCCCATTTATCTTGTTAGTTCATGTGGTTGAGTTCATCCTTTGAGGTGATGAAACCCCCAAGAAAGCCTCCTAAAGGGAAGGAAATTCTAGTCATTTCTGATCTCTATGCTTGCACAAAGCACAAAGAGAGAGTATATGCACAAGCTAGCACTCCTAGGATAGACCACAAGACTTAGATTACTTTACAATTTTTGATCCCTAGGCTCACCAAATGGTGCAAGGGGAGAGACTACACCAATGAAGAATCCTAAACAAAGTACACAAAGTTAATTGACCCTTTATAAATTGAAGTGTGCCTAGATTAGTGATAAAAGTATTCTTTGACTATGAACTTGTGGAAGATATGTTAGTAGTTGTTTGATTTTTAATATATTTGGAAAATGATATCAAGCTACACAAAAAGATGATTAGATGTTCAAAAAATTCACTTGAAGAAGACTTTTTTATACTAAGCATAGTCGATGATGTACAAAGAGAAATCACCCAAGAATAGAATGAAATCACCCAAGAAATCACAAATTTTCCCAAGTGCACAATTACCCAAGAATAGAACATATCCACCCAAGTAGCAATGTATCCTCCTATGTAGAGAAGGATCACCCAAGAGTGGACCCACCTATGTAGAGCAAGATTTCCCATGTAGGAGCAGATCCACTTATGTAGAAGAAGATCACCCAAGAGTGGATCCACCTATATAGAGAAAGATTTCCCTTGTAGGAGTGGATCTTCCTATGTAGAGTAGGATTGCCCTTGTAGGAGAGGATCTGCTATGTAGAGAAAGATCGCGCAAGAGTGGCTCCGCCTATATAGAGTAGGATCACCCAAGAGTAGATTTTCCTATGTAGAGAAGGATTTCCCCTATGCAGACGAATTCACCCTTTTGGAGCAAAATAGTCAAGAGAAAAATCACCCATGTGTAGGTAGATTCACTTTTTTGGAGTGGATTTGCCTCTGTAGAGGTAGATTTGCCTGCTTTCTAGGAGTTTGTGTAGTGAGAGGCCGAAGTGCAACTACCTCTATAAGAGCGGAATCACTTGTTTACAAAGTGGATTTGCCTTTTTGGAGCGGAATCACCTTTGTGTTAAACCTGAAAATGAAACTTACCAAAAAAATTGAAATTGTGTTAGTACACCCATGACGTGGGTCTCACTGAGTGTGCCAAAATGTGTGTAGCGAAATTTGTGTCAAGTGAATGAAAATTGTAATAAAACCCAACACAAAAACAAATCAACACTTAAGATTGGATGAAAGAAAGCTCAAACTAATATAACAAGCCTCTTGTTCAATATATTTTTCCATGATAGTCGATTAGATGTGTGCTCACAAAATTTTGGCAGCATAACGACGCTCCAAGTGAAAATGAGTGAGATCCTTGATAAAATGGTTAAGTAACAGATGTATAAGATTTAGATGAAAATTGATGAAGGGTTGAGATTGTTTGATGGAGATCAAGGGTTGAGATGGATTGGGATCTCTCAAGCCACAAGATTGTGCCAAGTGGCACAAGGAGAGGTCTTGAGAGGGAGATGGTACCCTTGAGGGGACAAGGCCTATGTGTCACCAATACAAGGGGTCCATTTGTTTAATGTGATGGGGAGGGTTGTGTGCAAATAATTAGTGGGTAGGCTAGGTAAGTGGTTAGGATTAGGATTAGTGCAAGTGGGGGAGTTAGAGGATGTGACATGTGAGAGGGATTAAATTAGTAAATGGAATAGAAGGGGCAAGGTAGGATAAATGTAGGTAAATAATTTAATTAAATTATTTACCTTAGACTAGGACTTAAGAAAATAGAGGAAAATAGAGAATAATAATAAAATAATAAAATATTAATTAAATAATAAAATGTTATTTAATTAATATAAATTATTTGATTGATATTTTATTATTTAATTACTATAAATTATGGAGAATCAGACGAAATAGAGATAAATTGATTAAATGTGGTTAATTTTAAGTGTCTACAATATAAATGTTCATATGAACTCCTTGAATGATCATGCAAATGTTGAATAAGAACTCTTAATATGTTAAATTGAATCATGACTTGTCTTTTTATTCAACACCCTATGATATAACTTGACATATTTCATGCTTTAAATCAATATACACTAACTTACTGAAGAAAACCAACATAGAGCCAATTTAAATTTAAAAACTTAAAAAATAAGACCAACTTAATACCATGAATTTAAACTTGATTTAATTTTACATCTTAATTTCAAACTAAATTAACAAATAAATTAACTAAGAACCAAAACCAACCTCTAAAAATATATAAAAACAAAATCAATAAATTTAAAAAATATAAAAATTCTTAATATAAGAAGACACCATTATATACTAATTATTGTATTAAAAAACTAACCCAATGGAAATTGTAAAGTGCAAGGCACGCAATTTTCCCATTACAATGGAAAAGGCAAAAGTCGCGTTTTTATGGTGCCGCATATATTTGCTACACATGAGGCGTAAGCCAGGTTCGGGCGGCTGCAAGTAGCCAAATAGGGAGGGTGGCGGCAGGGACAAAGGATCGCAATATTCCAGCTGGTACTCTTACCAATAAGATGAGTCTGAATTGTACATCCATTAGCTGTTAGTCGAGAATGGAAGCCATTTGTGAGTTCCCATGCCCTTTACAATCCAGAGCAGACGAGGATTTTAAAGAAGGTTTTACGAACGGAATGCATTTACAGCAGGAGAGCAAAGCGGCCTCTGTGCGGATGCTCCCGCGGGTTCTCATCGTCTCCAGAAGATGCCTTCGGAAGAACAAATTCATCGATTTCGTAGGTATGGGGCGCCCCCCTCTGTTCTGTTTCAGATATGTTTTTTATTTGTTAATGTCGGTGTAGAAGCGGAAAATAATATATCCCATAAATAGGTCGCCATTTAAAGGCTTTCTGTATTTGTTTCTGAGATGCCCTATAATTTCAAATTGCAATTGTTCTTCAATATGTCAGTCATGGTGAGGCTGCGTCTGTGTCCAGATGGGTTTCCTTGTTTAGATTCACTGGTTCTTTTGGTTTTCAAATAAAGTTCAGAGACGAGTCAAGGGTGATGGTCTGGCCTTTGAGACATGAATTATCTTGCCATTATCTCTATTTGAATTCCCCTCCAGAGCATAGATTTGATATCTATTGATTGCATCTTGTATTTGACAAGTCCAATCTATTTTCAGAAAGCTGACGTCAATGCCAAAGATTTTGCCGATTCTAACGCTTTTTGAAAAGTTCATTTTGTTTTCGTTTCTTGGAAACTTGGATTAATTTGTAACTGAAATTTGATGTGAGTTTTTGTTTGCTTAGGTGTATAGGAAAAGATGGAAATGGAAATAATTGATCTATCATGTTTATGGAATGAATTATGGAAGTGGTTATTAATAAAAAGCTTTTAATCGGGAAAAGGAGGAATTAATGATGTAATCCAAAACGTCGATAAAAGAACAAACTTTGGAAATATCATGTCTTGTAATGAAAATAATACCCAAACTGGAGGTCTAATTGATGAGATATATTTGTTCAGGAGAGTACCACTTAGATTTGATAGCAAACTATGGGGCAGTTCCAGTCATTGTCCCGAGAATCTCAGGCGTACAGCAGATGCTAGACGGCTTTGAGCCCATTCATGGAGTTCTTCTTTGTGAAGGGGAGGATATCAACCCTTCTCTCTACCAGAAGGACAACGAGAGTGGTTTATCCCATGATGAATTGGACGAAATACAGAGATTGCACAGCAGCGAGACCACCATAGATAGAGCAAAGGACTCCATTGAATTGCAGCTTGCCTGGTGTTGTCTAGAAAGAAACATACCATATTTGGGCATATGCAGAGGATCTCAGCTCCTCAATGTAGCCTGTGGGGGGACCTTATATCAGGTAATCTAATCTAATATGCTTTGAATTTGAGCCATAAATTAGACCAGCTGGGTAGTTATAATTGTGTATTGAACTCTAATAAAAAGCCTACTGCACTGCAGGATGTAGAGAAGGAGGTGTCTGAAAAATCAGGCTTTGACATTAAGCACGTAAATTATGATGACTATGATGGGCATAGGCACCCTGTCAAAGTGGTAGAAGACACTCCACTGCACTCATGGTTTCAGGATTCATTAGGAGTCAATCTGGAGATAATGGTTAATAGCTATCATCACCAGGTATATGTAACTCAATGGCTTTTATTCAACAATATATTCAGTTGTATTCCACCACCTACTCACATTTGCTCTCTGATTTCCAGGGGGTAAAGAGATTGGCAGAGAGATTCAAGCCAATGGCATATGCCCCAGATGGTTTAGTTGAAGCATTTTATGATCCAAATGCATACAATCCAGAGGAAGGAAAATTCATTATGGGCCTGCAATTCCACCCTGAACGAATGCGTCATAATAGTAATTCTTGCACAGAGAATGTTTTCGACTATCCAGGATGCCCAAGGGCTTATGAGGTAATTCAGTGCTTAAGCCCTTTTGATTTATTCTGAAAAAGACAATAAAACTTGACCTAAATCTCATAATACATTAAACACTTAAATACAAAATACAAAGCCCTGTAATTTCTGCGGTTTGTGTTTCACAATTGTTGCTTGTTTTTCTCAGGAATTTGTAAAAGCTGCGGTTGCGTACCAAGAAAAGCTGGTGGCCTGCAGCAGAGAACGTGAGGCCGTGAAAGTGGGTGGCGAAATAGAAAAGCAAGGCAAGAGAATATTAAAAAACTATTCTCTATCCAAGCTGATATACGAAGATCATACCGATACCAATTCGTGTGCCGAAGCCTCAGCATTGCATCCTGGAGCGTTGTTTCTTCAGGTGCTCATATCATACTGCTTTTCAATTAATTAACGTTTTATTCTCCCCAAGATCTGGGGTAATGAAATTTTGGTTTTTGTGGGTACTGGACAACAGTTGAACGCGAGACTGAGTGTGACAGCCCTGGACAGAGAAGAGGAGAAGAGGCTGAAGCAAATGGGAGCCACTGTGAAGAACTCGGCTTCTTATATGAAAGGGATGAAGAAACAAAAGGAAATTAAAGAAACAGCCCTAAAATTCATGGAATCCATGTCTACTGAACAGCTGTCGGATTCGGTTGCATTTTATCAGATGATGGCTCAAATCGGATCACAGCTGTTGGAGGAAAAGCTTACGTCCTGATCTATATCGACCCACCACCTCAGCCTTCAAATCTAGCTGACTGTGATTGTACAATGTAAATACGTCTCGTCAATATTGCCCTCAAATTTAGCTTGTATTGGATTTCATCGTATTTTAAAGCTGATCTTTTGATTCAATTGTGAAAAGTTTATATTTTTTTGCTTTTACATTTATCAACATATATTTTTTAAATTTTAAATTTGTCCACAGTAAGCAGGAATCCCGCTGTACCAGCAAATTTCAATTTTTTTAACACAATGAGATTTATCTTAAGCCAATGAGTTGTGATTGAACTACTCTACGCCTCGTCTGGGTTTTATTTGAGTATTATTGTAAACTTCAGTTGTGACAGCAAGAAAATATTTTTCTGAACAAAAAAAATTGTTTGCGTCTGATTGACTCCTTATAA
Source organism: Sequoia sempervirens (assembly GCA_007258455.2). NCBI lineage: Eukaryota > Viridiplantae > Streptophyta > Pinopsida > Cupressales > Cupressaceae > Sequoia > Sequoia sempervirens. The sequence goes on from VDFB02303137.1 coordinate 6,619, forward strand.
TCAACTGTGGTTCGAATCCCACCCATTAAGCACGACATTATTTTAAATTTATCAAGCTTATCTATCTTTTCAATGTTAATCGAAATAAAATAGTTTAAATTTATATACATATGCAGAGTATAGTTGGTCAAGTTATTATAGTAACATATTTTGATTGGTTAGTAAAATGGTTACTTCATTATTTTTATGATATTGGTTTTAAGAAGTCTATAATTAAATTTCACTTGACAACTATAATTTATGAAAGTTAGACATTTTAAATGTATTTTACTTAAATTTCAAATAATTCAACAGTAAAATAATCAATGATAATTTTACAATTTGTTTACATAAAATGATAAGTATTTATTTCTATTTTTATTAAAAAAAAAAATTTTAACTATTTTCAACACATATTAATTGATTTTTCCTCCCATTAAATTTATTGTATCATAATTCAAAATATGATAATTTTTAGAAAATAATCATTAATGATTAATTATTAATTAGATGCTCAAAATATATTTATTGGATATATTATGCACAAGATTTTATTTTTTTTTTCTAACAAAAACATTTAACATTACATCATATAACATTGTAACATGATTTGTTGAAGAAGATTTAATTCTAATACCATAAGAAAATGATATATAAGAATGGTTTGGAACTATATTACAATTTTTAATATATCAAATTATATTACTATTTTTAATAAATCTCTTGCATAATGTTTTAATCAAACAATTAAAAAATCATAAGCAAATTTGATCAATTTTCTATATTGACTAAATAATCAATTTAAAATTTATATTTTATATAAAGAGTAAATGATACATAAGAATGATTTAGAACTATATTACTATTTTTAATAAACTTCTTGCATAATAAGGTTCTAATTAAGCAATAAAAAATCATAAGAAAATTTTTATTTATTTCCTTCATTGAATAAATAACCAATTTAAAATTTATAAGAATAAGTCTCTTGCATAGAATTTTTTTCCAATATAAGCATAACACTCAATTAAGATCAAGCTTGAATTATTATAGATATGATTTTATAAGAACTTTTATATAAAAATCCGTATTTCCTTAAGCGTTAAATTCTCATTTTGATATCCATACTAAATAATTGGGTTAGTGCACAAATATGTGGGGTTAAAAAATGGTAAAAATATATTCTTAAAGTAAATTAATACATAGCATGAACATCTTCTCAAATACATAATGTGCTCGCATTAGGATTTAGATGCATTATAAACATGTACACATTATAATGTATATATGTTATAATGTGCATGGGTTAAGTATAATATAAAACAAAATAAAAACAAACTTAGCATGTAAAGATCTGCATCACTCAAACCATCAAAGTTGTTTCCACCAATAATTCCTCACTAAGAGCATAAGTGTCATAATTTAGTGTAGGATAAAGTAGTGAATATTCATGACTAGCAAGAGAATGAAAATAAGATGTTTGAAGAACTATCATAATATGACATACCATCATCATGTTATGAATCACAATGTAATATAGAATCATGAGATAGAAGAGAAATATGGTCATTCTAAGGCACAATATGTATTTAAAAAAGTAGCACACATAGATCACTATGTTTGAACTCCTTACAAGATGTATGATCAAAGTAAAATGCATATAAGGGAATTATAGAAATAGGAATATCAAGAAATGTAAGAGTAAGAAAATCAAAGAACTCAATAAGCCCTATGAATAAACTAATGAAGGTGTATCCTCAACATATGAAGAATCATCCCTAGATGCATTTCTAGTAGGTAGGGCTACATCATCACCATCTATCACACAAGGGGAACAATAATCATGAATCATGTGTATATAAACGAAGTAAAATATCCTAAGAAAAATGTAAAAGCATCAACAAAGTCAATAGAGGAGGAGTAACTAGATAGACATGAAAGAAACTAACTCATTGAATATGTATCCTATCATTAACATGAAGGAAATATGCAATACCATCAAGGATCACATGATAGGAATCAATGAATTGTGAAAACACTGTATAGTCCTTGATATATGCATGGAGACAATCCTAAGGAAAAGGCTCATAAGTATCCACATGCAATAAATGATCTAATAATAACACACAACTAAATGGTGGATAGATAGGGATCAAATATATAGCAAATAAGTAAGGCCCAAACCTTAAAGGAGAAGATGATATAAAATAGATTTAAGGTTTGATATAAATTAAGGATAATGAAAGTACACATATCTAAGAAATAAAATCAACAAGGAAACCCTAAGGGCCAAATAAAAGTAGGTAAGGAATGGAGAAAACAAAGATCACATAATAAAATTCCAAACCTTCATAGAGGTAAGCTAATAACATATAAACAAAGGTGGATACAAAATCTAATCAAATCTGAAATGAAATGTATGCAATGAAGTAAATGTGAAATCTTAATGTACAAGTCATAAAATCCTAAGGCCAAACTCTGATGAGTGCAAGAATGTCAATTTCACAAAGATGTACATAAATTAAAAGAGTTTATTATCTAAGATTTAGTCTTAAGTAACAATGAAATAAATAGAACTCAACTAAACTAATATAAAATATCATGTGATAGAATTTGAAAAACTAAAAATTAACATAAATAAAAACATTTAGTTGGTTTTAATGGTTGATAAATAATTATTTAATTTTTATCATAAATTTTGAATTGTAACTTAGAATTGCTTATTCTTAGATATGTTGCTAGAAGATTACCAAAATTTGAATAGAGTTGCCCTCAAAATTTTGTTAGGGTTTATTTCACACCATGAAATCTACTTGGATAAAAATACATTGCAAAGTTGACAGTTTGTGTTATGTAAAATTAATCTAGAGTGCGCAAAAATGATATGGAAATCTATGGGAATATGTATCTATAAAGAAAATCTTCACCTTGATATTTGGACCTAAAAATAAAGACTAACAATGTTGATAAACACTTTTGTGGAGCTTACTAAGCAATGATCTTATTCTCCTCAATTGAACCCTTAGATAGATTTATTTAAAAACTTTTGAACGTTGATCAAAGACAACAAGCATTCATACAATATGTCTATTTATTGCAAAGAATGTACATATTGACATAAGAATAAATGCTAATATGAGCTCCTTGAGTGATCATGAAACGTGGAATAAGAGCTCCTAATATGTTAAATTGAATCAGAATTTGTCTTTTTATGCAACACCCTATGATATAATTTGAAATATTTCATGCTTTAAATCAATATACGCTAACTCATTGAAGAGGACCAACATAGAACCAATTTAAATTTAAAAACTTAAAAAATAAGACCAACTTAATATCATCAATTTAAACTTGATTTAATTTTACATCTTAACTTAAAATTAAATATAAAAAAAAATTAACTAAAAATTAAAACCAACCCCTAAAAATACATAAAACAAAATCAAAATAAACTTTGAAAATATAACAATTCTTAATATGAGAAGACACCATTATATACTAATTATTATATAAAAACTAACCCTCTAAAATGAAAAGAGTGCGAGGCACCCAAAACAACCCATATGTACCTTTCACTTTTTCTACCCTTTCCATTTTAGAGGGTTTCTTTGCTGCCTTTGTAACTTTACCTTTTCCATTATAGAGAGCTTTTTGCTGATCGTGCCGCATATATTTGCAGAGAAGCTCCATTATCCACACACAACGTGAGGCGTAAGGCGGGAGGGTGGCGGCATGGACAAAGGATCGCTATATTCCAGCTAGTAATCTTACCCACAGCTGAGTTGCGCATCCATCAGCTGTTAGTCTCTAATGGAAGCCGTTTATGACAAAACATTCCCTTTCCAATCCAGAGCAGACAAAAATGTAAAAGAAGGTTTTACGAACGGAATGCATTTATAGCAGGAGAGCAAAGCGGCCTCTGTGCGGATGCTCCCGCGGGTTCTCATCGTCTCCAGAAGATGCCTTCGTAAGAACAAATTCGTCGATTTCGTAGGTATGGGGCGCCCCACTCTGTTCTGTTTCAGATATGTTTTTTCATTAATGTCGGTGTAGAAGCAGAAAATAATGTATCCCATAAATTGCGCGCCATTTAAAGGCTTTCTCTGTATTTGTCTCTGGGATGCCCTATAATTTCAAATTGCAATTTTTCTTCAATATGCCAGTCATGGTGAGGGTGCGTCTGTGTCCAGATGGGTTTTCATGTTTAGATTCACTGGTACTTTTGGTTTTCAAATAAAGTTCAGCGAAGAGTCAAGTGTGATGGTCTGGTCTTTGAGATTGAATTTTGTTGCCATTTTCTTCATTTGCATTGAATGAGCATTAGGATAGGAGAAGATCAAGAATTTCCCTTCAGACTTCAGAGCATAGATTTGTTCTCTATGGATCGCTGACAAGTCCAATCTATTTTCAGAAAGCTGAGGTCAATGCCAAAGATTTTGCCGATTCCGACGCTTTTTGAAAAGTTCACGTTATTTTCGTTTTGGGGAAACTTGGAATAATTTGTAACTGAAATTTGATGTTTTTGTTTGCTTAGGTGTATAGGAAGAGATAGAAAATGGAAATAATTGATCTATCATGTGATTCATTGAATGTTATTTTATCAACGTTTTGGGTTACATGATCGATTCCTCCTTATCCTGATCAAAAACTTTTTATTGATAACCACTTACATAATTAGTAAATAAGTCTATCCAGTCCAGAATGCATATTTTACCGTAAATAAATAAATCATTGTATTATGATTTTCTAATAAATATAATCAAAAGTGCAATCTGTAGATTGAATAGACAGTAGTAATGAATCACATGAACTTTGGAAATATCATTTCTTCTAATGAAAATAATATCCAGACTGGAGGTCTAATTGATGAGATTTATTTGTCCAGGAGAGTATCACTTATATTTGATAGCAAACTATGGGGCAGTTCCAGTTATTGTCCCAAGAATCTCAGGCGTACAGCAGATGCTAGACGGCTTTGAGCCCATTCATGGAGTACTTCTTTGTGAAGGGGAGGATATCAATCCATCTCTCTACCAGAAGGACAACGAGAGTGGTTTATCCCATGATGAGTTGGACAAAATACAGAGATTGCACAGCAGTGACACCACCATAGATAGAGCAAAGGACTACATTGAATTGCAGCTTGCCTGGTGTTGTCGAGAAAGAAACATACCATATTTGGGCATATGCAGAGGATCTCAGCTCCTCAATGTAGCGTGTGGGGGGACCTTATATCAGGTAATCTAATCTAATGTGCTTTGAATTTGAACTATAAATTAGACCAGCTGGGTAGTTATAATCGTGTATTGAACTCTAATAAAAATCCTGTTGCACTGCAGGATGTAGAGAAGGAGCTGTCTGAAAAATCAGGCTTTGACATTAAGCACGTAAATTATGATGACTATGATGGGCATAGGCACCCTGTCAAAGTGGTAGAAGACACTCCACTGCATGGTTTCAGGATTCATTAGGACTCAATCTGGAGATTATGGTTAATAGCTATCATCATCAGGTAAATGTAACTCAATGGCTTTTATTCAACAATATATTCAGTTGTATTGCACCACCTACTCACATTTGTTCTCTGATTTCCAGGGGGTAAAGAGGTTGGCAGAGAGATTCATGCCAATGGCATATGCCCCAGATGGTTTGGTTGAAGCATTTTATGACCCAAATGCATACAGTCCAGAGAAGGCGAATTCATTATGGGCCTGCAATTCCACCCCGAACGAATGCGTAATAATAATAATTCTTGCACAGAGAATGTTTTCAACTATCCAGGATGCCCAAGGGCTTATGAGGTAATTCCCTGTTTAAACCCTTTTCATTTATTATTTTATTATGAAAAAGAGAATAAAACTTGCCCTAAATCTCATAAAACACTAAAAACCTAAATACAAAATACACTTCTAATTCTGATTCATTGTTACAAAGCCCTGTAATTTCTGCGGTTTGTGTTTCACAATTGTTGCTTATTTTTGCAAGGAATTTGTAAAAGCTGCGGTTGCGTATCAAGAAAAGCTGGCGGCCTGCAGCGGAGAACGTGAAGCCATGAAAGTGGGTGGTGACATGGAAAAGCAAGGTAAGAGAATAGTGAAGAACTATTCTTTATCCAAGCTGATATACGAAGATCATACCAATACCAATTCCTGTGCCGATGCCTCAGCATTGCATCCTGGAGCGTTATTTCTTCAGGTGCTCATATCTTACTGCCTTTCCATTAATTAACGTTTTATTCTCCCCAAAACCTGCCCTAATTGAACGTTTTTTTTTGTGGGTACTGAACAACAGCTGGATGCACGACTCAGCGTGAGAACCATGGACAGAGAAGAGGAGAAGAGGCTCAAGCAAATGGGAGCCACTGTAAGGAACTCCACTTCTTATATGAAAAGGATGAAGAAACAAAATGACATGAAAGAAAAAGCCCTAAAATTCATGGTATCCATGTCTACTGAACAACTGTCGGATTCGGTTGCATTTTATCAGATGATGGCTCACATCGGATCACAGCTGTTGGAGGAAAAGCTTACGTCCTGACCTACATCAACCCACCAATTTAAAACCTTCAAATCTAGCTGACTGTGATTGTACAATGTAAATACGTCTCGTCAATGTTGCCCACAAATTTAGCTTGTGTTAGATTTTATCATATTTTCAAGCTGATCTTTTGATTCAATTTTGAAAAGTTCATTTCTCTTTGCTTTTGCATTTATCAACATAAAATTTTAGTTAGCAGGAATTCCGCTGTACCAACAAATTTCAAATTTTTAAACAGAATGAAACTTATCTTAATCCAATGAGTTATGATCGAATTACTCTACGCTTCGTCTGGGTTTTATTTGACTATTATCGTAAACTTCATTTGTGACAGCAAGAAAATATTTGGCTGAACAAAAATAGTATTGTTTTCGTCTGATTAACTCCTTATAGGTAATCAACTGTGGTTCGAATCCCACCCATTAAGCACGACGTTATTATAAATTTACCAAGCTTGTTTGTATTTTCAATGTTAATCGAAATAAAATTAGATTAAATTTATATGCATATTCAGAGTAGAGTTTGGTAAAGAAATTATTTCAGTTAAAATTGGCAGGTAACAAAGTTTGTGGTTAACAGCCACATGCTCTAAGCGAGCTATTCCAGGTGATACATGTTCCTTGGCTGATACTCAACTAAAATTAGAATGATAAAATTGTCTGGCAAAGGAGCACGCCGAGAGAATGATTTGGCAGATCAAAAGACCAAAGATGTACTTTCCTCGCTCAATGTAGTACAGACGCTCAAACATTAAACGTAAAATATGCAATGAAGCAGCAGCCTCTCTACAAAACCAGAGAAATATTCATAAAACTTCCTCCTAATTTTAAAAAATATACGCATTTCCGTTGCCGGGATTTGAACCCGGGTCGCCTGGGTGAAAGCCAGATATCCTAAACCGGACTAGACGACAACGGAGATGAAAGTAGAGCCGCACATATCCTATGTATAAACGCCATATTCATGTTGGAATAAATTAATTTCTTCCCACCATTTATTATTAAATTAAAAATAAAAAACTTTGTCTAGAAAAATAATTTTTCAAAAAACTAGTTAGTAATTTATTTATTACTATAAATTAATCTAATAACTAATTTATTAAATGTAAACCTTAATTTTCTAATAATTATCATCTAAATATGTTGGAAAGAGGTGATAAAATTCAATGCAAGCCAAATTTGTATTAAACATTTGCAAGATGTATTTACTGTCACATTCAACTAGATTTGAAGGCTATGATGGAGGGAGGAGGAGATGTGGGATGATGTAGGTCAGGAAGTAAGTTGTTTCTTTAACGTCCTTTTATTTCTTTAAAGCTGAGGCTTTCCCATAGGAATCAGTATTGATATTGGTATGATCTTCGTACATCAACTTGGATAGAGAATAAATCTTCACTATCCTCTTCTTGTGCTTTTCCATTTCACCACCAACTTTCACAACTTTATGTTCTTTGCAGTAGGCTTTTTATTAGAATTCAATACATAATTATAACTACCCAACTAGTCTATTGTATAGAACAAAATCAAAGAACATTAAATTTGATTACCCCATATAAGATTCCCCCACACACCACATGGACGAGTTGAGATTCTTTGCATATACCCAAATATGGTATATGGTATTGTTGATGGTCAAAATAGCACAACAACATTTAAATAAAATATCTCTATTTTGTTTCTCCTAAAAAAGAAAGATAACATATAGTAATCTAACTCCCAAGGTCCTGGTAGTTGGTTCTCAACTGTGTTGATATTGCTCAATGGTCAATGTAATTGTAATGTTCAAGGGGCCTGCTGGTTATTGAGCATCTTGATTGTTGTAAGATCAAATTCTTATTTAAACCTACTCTAACAGGGGGGTATAAAGAAAAGGAAAAAGATAGATCAGGGACGCAAGAGAAAGAAGAATGTTGATTCATTCAACTAATCAGACCTGTTGCTTTCCAAGGAATCCATAAACTAGAACTGCAAAACAAATCAACCTGTAATCCATACACAACTATTCATTCACAGTGCAAATATTAATGGCAGATTGCAAATCATAATTCAATAAAACAAAAGATAGAACTCCATTCCTTGAAAGCTTTCCAAATCAAATGATTAATAAAACAAACATCATTCCAGAGCATAACCTAAAGCAGGTTTAAGTCTTGCTACTTCTACTGTCAATGAAATAGATAAGCAACATTTACAAATCTGACAAGATCACCAAATATAAAATAAAATGACTGACATCTTGAAGAACAACTGCAATTTGAATTTATAGGGCATCTCAGAATCAAATATAGAAAGCCTTTAATTGGCGGGCAATTTATGGGATATATTATTTTCTGCTTCTACACCGACATTAATAAAAAGACATGTCTGAAACAGAACAGATGGGCCGCCCCATACCTACGAAATCGACGAATTTGTTCTTACGAAGGCATCTTCCGGAGACGATGAGAACCCGCACTTTGCTCTCCTGCTGGAAATGCATTCCGTTCGTTAAAGCCTCTTTAAAATCCTTGTCTGCTCTGGATAGGAAATGGAATGTTGAGTCATAAACGGTTTCCATTCGCGACTAACAGCTGACGGATGTACAACTCAGCTTTGCGTAGACTCTTCTTATCGGCAAGACATCCAGCTGGAAAATAGCCACCCTGTTTAGCTAATTGCAGCCGCCTAAACCCACCGGCAGCACGTTGTGTGTGGATGATATCGCCACTCTGCAAATATATTTAAATTGGGTCCACGTCCCTTTCTAACTAGTCATTGTGTTGATTTATAGTATGAAATATTTCAAATTTTATTCTAGGATGTTGTCTAAAAAGATTGAACTCTATTTCAATTTAATATATGGAGAGCTTTTATTCCACATTTGTATGATCATTTAAGCACATATGAGCATATACTTAGTGATAAATATACATATTGTACAGTTGTTTCTTGTATTAAGTCATTGTCCAAAAGTCACCAATTAAGTTTGGCTAAGAGTTTGATTGACGAGAATAAGATGCTTGCTTAGTATGCTCCTCAAAGGTTTTTATCAACATTGTAAATCTCTATTTTTAGGTCCAAACATTAAGGCAAATATTTTCTTTACAGATACATAATTACACATATTACATGATCACTTTTGCACTCTAGATTAATTTCACGAAACAAAGCTCAATTCAACAATATATTTTGGATCTAGATAGATTTTGTGGTGTGAAATCAACCCTATTTATTTTCAAGAATGATCTAGTTGGAATTTTGGCATTCCTCTTCCAACACATCGAGTTACAATTCAAAACTTATGATAAAAAGTAGACAATTATTTATCAATCATTGGAATTAGCTAAGTGTTTTCATTTATGTAAATTTCTAGTTTTCCAAATTGAGTCATATGATTTGTACTAATAGTTCTAAATTAGGTTAATTGAATTGTGTTGCTTTTTATATTACTTAAATTTAAATTTTATTAAAATAAACTCTATTTTATTTCTTTATATTTTTTGTGAGCCCAAAATTCGTACATTCCCTAGGGTTTGGCCTTAGGGTTTATAACTTCTACATTAAGATTTCACATCTAATTTTTTATTCCATACATTTCATTTTAGATTTGACTAGAGTTAGTATTCGCCTTTGTTTGTGTGTTATTAGTTTAACTATATGAAGGTTTGGACTTTTATTGTGTGATCTCCATTTACTCTATTCCCTAACTACTCTTTTTGGCTCTTACAATTTCTTGTTACTTTTCTAAGTTTATATCAAACCTTAAATTTGTTCCATATAGCTTTCTTGTTTAAGGTTTGGGATTTCATTGTTTGGTATCTATTTGATCCCTACCTACCCACCATTTAGTTGTGTGTTATTATTAATTATCGTATATGGATACTTATGAGCCTTTGTATTAGGACTATCACCATGCATGTATCAATTACTATAAGTTATTTTGACATTTTATTAACTCATATCATGTGATCCTTGATTATATTGCATCTTTGTTTCATGTTAATGATAGGACACATGCCCCACAAGTGAGTTAATTTCATGCTTATCTAGGTATTCCTCTTCCATTGACTTTGTTAGTGCCTTTCAACCCATCTTAGGATATTATTCACACTCTTATTGGACTTGGGGTTGTTATTAGTGTACCTAATTATTTTGAACTCCTAGATATACATATGTATCTCATGAGGCTCCTAGTTCATATAGATCATTTATATGGATATATAGCATGTTGAATCTAATCAAACTAAGCATGTATTTTATGCTCCATAGAGTTAGATCATATATTGGGTCATATTTATTAGTGGATTACTCAAAGGAAAGGTCACATTCACTCAAGTTTTTTTACCAACTAGTGATATAGTCTTGTCTCCGCCTAAGTTGATAGAAATACACACAAAGGATATGATTCTATCAATCCTCTTAAAATAACTTCACCAAAAATATCTTTGGAATTTAATTCAAATATCTAATACACACACACACACATTGTTTCAAGGATGGCCTTAGAAAATATCCTACCATAAAATTTTAATCCCATAGAGGTTATCATTCTAGATCTTATTTTCTAAGAAATCTACTAAGATTTTATTTGGGTAGGTCATAATTTCCCAAGTCCAACAATTATATATGAGTATTTTTTTATTATACATTGTGGTTAGATATGGGGAGCGCATCACATCAAAAGAGATTAGTGGATAATGGATCTAGTTTAATATTTTTAGCCAAGCATTTCTATATTTAAGATTAATATTAATTCCATAAATTTATAAAAAACTATGATCATTATTAAAAGATTTGATAATGTGGCATAGGATTCATTTGGCATAATGAGTTTATCCCTTACTATTAGACCTCTTACAATTTTTATATTATTTAATGTGATGTATGGATGATTAGGTTAAAATGTTATTTTTTGGATCATCCATCAATAAATTTTGTGGGGGAAATACCTTCTATTCCCCATAAGATATGTCTAGATATATGAGATAGAGAAAAGGAACACATAAACACCCCCACATAAGAGTAGTTTTATAGTTAGTTGGTGATACATTAAATTTATACCCTATGGTGCCAAAGAGTATAAAGTTGGTATTAAATATTATTATATTTCTCTAATATATATGGATCTAAGCATGTAGGATTGTACGAAGCTATGTGATGTCATTTAATCCTATTATAAAAAGAGTGATGGATGCTTTCAATGGAAGAGAATGAGGCAATTATAAATGTGCATTAAAAAAGAGAGAGGATGGATATGGTACAATGGTGTGATTTTTAAATGGTTTGTAAGTATGTAGAACTCAGCTCTTAATCTTTATTTTTATATTAAGTTATCTACTTTCCTTTTTCTAATCTATTGCTACTAATATATCTCAATGTAGATATATTTTCAAGTATAAATATATACTTAACATAGTTTACATCAAAATCCCTCTAATATGGGGCCAAATGAGCTTTTGCCTCTATGTGATCAGTCTTGTTAGTAGAAAATATTTTGTGTCAAAGTGAAGAGAAGCTCATTCCCTTATTTAATTGATTTTGTATAATCCCCTTATTAAATTAGTAATCAATTGCATGTCTTCTTATACCATCCTATTGAATCTCCTTAAACCATCCCCTAACTATATTCCATAAATTAGGTAATCAATTTAGTTTAATAACTTTGTGATTTAGTTCAATAAGTTAGGGATTAGGTAATTAGTTAATTGGATTAGTATCATCCTTATATCAAATCAATAACTAATTGCATGTCCCCCTTAAGCCATCCCCTAACTATATTCCATAAATTAAGTAGTTAATTTGGTTTACTAATTTTTGGATTTACTTTAGTAAATTGTTTAGGATTAAATAAATAGTTTAAAATTGTTTTACTATCATCCCCTCACCAAATTAGTAACTAATTTCATGTCACCTTAATCAATCCCCTAAATGTTCCATAACTTAGGTAATCAATTTAGTTAAATAATAACTTTGAGGTTTAGTTTAGTAATTATAGGCTTAAGTATATAGTTTAATCCGCGCGCCTCACCCCTAATGTATTATGCCACATACATTTTAAATATCATTTAAAAGTGTATACAAATTATGTAAATTTTCAACCAACATATATATGTTTTTATGTACTAAAAAAAATTATTTAACATACATGTACATACTCTTAAATTGGACACAATGTAAAATTGTGCAAATGTAATTTACACACTAGTAATGATAAAAGAGCATCTAATGGAGGACCAACAACATGTTGTAGTTGGTCCAACAAGGAAAAATCATGATTTTATAACTATTGTAAACATAATTAGTAATGATTATTAAAATTAAATATTATACTGAGATTTTTTTGATGATTTAACATTTTAGTTATTCTAGACAAATATAAAACCTAACTACATATAATTTTATTCGCAATTAGAAATGAACTAGCTAGGTTAAGGGAAACATTTTGTTGTATTGTATAAGGTGTGTTGAGATGAATATATATGGATGCAAGATGATCTAGTCTGGAAGATTCACCCCTCAGTTGCACATGAAAATACTATATATATATATTAGTTAATATTTGACAATTACATGCACATGTAGAAAATGTAGCTTACCATTAATTAATCTAATTTTTAAGAATCAAAATTATTTAAATAAACATATAATGTACATAAAACATTGGATACATGTACAAGTCAAACCATATTAATTCTTTACGACTCAAATTAAGTTTAAATTCACTTCTTAATAAGGTATTATGGGGTAAGGCACAAAGTTGAGTCCATGAACGGGAAGTTTTAAGCCTTAGCCAAAATTGAATGGATAAAATGAGGATCCCGGATTTAATAAACTGGATCTCTATTTTAAAATTAGATCTCCTTTGGCTTCGCGATTCTAGCCTAAATACGAAATGGGATCTCACTTTTAAAAAATTGGGATCTCATTTCCCATAGGATCCCAAACCAATGGAGAAGGAATGGGATCCCGATTACTATGAAACAGGATCTCGATTTATAAAAATCAGGATCCTGTTTTGTACAAATCGGGATCCCATTTTATAATGCTATTTATTTTTTTAAAAACAAACAGATTTCATTTTATAGTGGATGGGATCTTGAGTACAAGCAACAACAACCCCCACAAACAGCTCCAGGTACTCGCCCACGCCCCTTTTTTTTGCATTTTTCTATTTTT
>VDFB02303138.1:0-18124 GCA_007258455.2 Sequoia sempervirens
AAAATGACCACTATTATGGTGCTGGGCTCCTTTTTGTGTCAACAAGAATTGCTCCATATAGAGATGTTGAAGTCAGTTAAGGGTACAAGGTAGCACTTCGTAGACTCTTCATTGATCCTGACATGTAGAATGTAGTAAGGATTGAGTTCATGGATTTGTATGCTCCAACGACTTTAGTATTGATGCTTTTCATGACAAGCATAAGATCGATGCTCATAGTTGGTGGTACTTCCATGGCCAATTATTCACACACCTTCAACTTCTTGTGATCAAAATTTAGTGCAAGTAAATTCTATAAAAAAAATCTTTTATCTTCAAAGTTTCATTTATATTTTATAATTTAAATTTTTTAAATTTGTAACTCTTAACTTTCTAATTTTATCTTAATAGTTTGTTAGTTCATTTGCATTTGAGAGGAGTTGGAGCACATATTCCATCCACTCAATGAAGCGCAATCGACTACACTCTAAAAAGGTAGAGGACTTGGTGTATGTGTATTCAAACTTGGTTCTTCTTTCACACAAAGAAAGTGGCTACAAGGAAGGGGGCACGACGAAGTGGGATATTGAGCTAGAGCATATTGACTTGGATGCTCTCACTTCCCACCTTGCTGTGCTTGATGTTGAAAATGAGCCAACTAGTGAGCATGAGAGTGCTAGTGCTAGTGCTAGTGTTTGTGGTTCTTCTAGTTTACCAGCACCTACATCACTAATACGGATGGTGATGATATTTTGAAGACCCATATGATGATGCTTGATCAATGATGGCTGATTGTTTTCGCTTGACATTATTATTTTTTAATTTTAATATATAAATTCATAATATATATCATAACGTTTGAATTTGACTAATTAACATTGTAATATTTTTTATTTTTATGATTTTTTGTTTATTACACAATATATGATGCTATGTGTGGGTATTTTGAACTTAATTATTGTTGCAATTATGTATATATTTTTGATTTTTATTTGTTTTTGTATGGATGAATCCAAAACAAACCCAACCCCAATTTTTTTTTTGACAAAACCCATGGACCAAACTCCTAAACCGAAACCGAAACGAAAACTAGTACTAGGACTGGTAACTTAGGATAGTGTCCTTGTTCAATACCACAAAAGGGTCATTGCTGAGTCTAATGATGTCCTCAAACAATGGCTTAGACCATAGGGTATGGACAATCTTATGAGGAGGTATGGTACTTTTATTAGTAGCTGTCTTAACATCCAAAGTCAATGGTCCCCTAGATGTTCAAAGCAAATTGTCCATGTACATCTACCCATGTCTTTTAGACAATTGGGGGAGGGTAGTCGACCTACTACATTGTATGCAAGAAATAGAT
The DNA here is from genome assembly GCA_007258455.2 of Sequoia sempervirens. Classification (NCBI taxonomy): domain Eukaryota; kingdom Viridiplantae; phylum Streptophyta; class Pinopsida; order Cupressales; family Cupressaceae; genus Sequoia; species Sequoia sempervirens. The sequence goes on from VDFB02303138.1 coordinate 1,343, forward strand.
GCTGAGGTATTTTGGTAACCCTCAAGAGGGGAGATATTATCCACATTCCACAAATTCATTGTGCTAGTGATTTCTCTACTTGACATGCACTTAACATAATCAATCGCTGAAATAAGTTAAAATAATATTTGATCCATTTAGAGGTCTCAAAAGGTTATTGTAGGGCTCAATGTCTGATTATAACTTCTTCCTGAAGGTGGTAAACCAAACACCTCTTGCTTAGATAATGAAAGAAGATAGCACAAAATTGTCTTGAGTCTATGTGTGTACAACAATCTCTCTTGGGCCTTATGATGGACATAAATTTATCTTCAATCACAAAGAAAGACAATCTCTTGGGTCTTATGATGGATGTGACAGGTTGGGTCTTAGATCCCATGATGGACATAATAGGTAGAAATAAATTTCTTCAAATCATAGAGAGAGGGGTTGGTCTTGTATTGTCGTTGCAAACATTAAAGCTGCTGAGACATTCTATGATATTGTTTTGATGCATACCATATTAATAGACATTTTTATTATTCTTTTGTCTTGTGCATTATTGTTTGTTCTCTTTCAAATGTACATATTATTTGAGACTCCGCTTGGAAATGATGATTATGGAATGAGCTATCCCATGGATACTATATAAACCATGTTCTCTTATTATCTAATGATATACTTTTGTTGGCGTTTAAATTAGCACCTCTGGAGTGCTGATTGTAAACGTTCAGCTATTTCAAATGTTTTGCAACACTTCTTCGTTATTTAAAGAGGAGAAGTCCCTCTCTGCTGGGAGCAATGCGTAGGAAAGGGAAATGTTAACTAAAGTTCCTATCTTTTTTGTCGCCCGTGGCGGGACACAAGGGTGCACAACTGTCATACGTAGCTAAAGCTTTTCTGCGGTTTGAGATCTCAACTCGACTAACTAGCTTCTATCTATCAATACCTTCAAGATGGAAACCCGAGCATGAGGGTAAAGAGGCGAGATGGGATGGTTGGATCACTTGAATTCACCGTCTTCAGAGGATATGACCGAGGCTCTGACCTCTCGGGTATACACCGGGATAAGGTTGGTACAAGCAAACACTCTACACGGTAAACTAGATCTGAGATCTGCCAAGGAGGAGGGACTCCTATCCGAGGTATGAGCTTAAGAAATAGTTTACTAGAAACAACAAAATCACGATGCCTTGGCCAACGAGCTTGCTAAGGAGGAGGGACTCCTATCCGAAGTATAGCTTGGAAGTCAACACATTAAACAACATCAAACGATAACTGTCAATAACAAATATCCAAGGAGGAGGGACTCCTATCCGAGGAGGGAAATGAGACAACAAGTTATTAGACACAAGACGTAGACATAACTCAAATAAGATGATCAAAATGCAAGCGCCTTCTGATATTCTTCTTCAATGCTTCATCAACGAATTACAAAAGTTGGGAAGGCAAAGGCACGAAATCATGCACAGTTACAATCGACCAACGAACTCTCATCCAAGAGTGAACAAGTATCCGCTTTCAAAGCTGTTGGCAACAATGGCGCAGCAATTTTGCATAGCAAGTAAAAGTTAAACAAATAATGAGCCCAAGGCTCTTATTTATAGAGCTCAAAGGAGTGGGTAACCCCAAAATCTCCTTGAGTTAACAATGAGTTCTTGCCAATCAATTAGCAAGATTTATTCCTAAAAAGGGGGAACAAGCAGTTAACTGGAAAACTACTTCAGTTAACTGAAAGTCAACAAAGAGTCAATTGGAAACTACTTAGGTTGTTGGCTCGTAAAGTGAGCTTCGTATGAAGTATCCCTCCAAAGTAGACATCCACATTTAGTGGAGATCTAAGATCCACCCGAATCATAGGAAGTCAATTAGACATCCTTAATTAGTGCGATCTGACAATGCATGATTTAAGGAAAGTGGAGTTAAACTTGGAAAGAAGCATCAAGTTAACTCCAACTACATTTAATAGCATCTCGAGTTGACTTGGAAAGAAGCATCAAGTCAACTCAAGTCTCATGAATGCCACTTGGAGGGTGTATGGCGTCCTTTTCTGGTGCATTTATAGCTCGCCATTAATCAACAGTGTCTCTATCCATTGGTTGACTTCATCAGCTTCTGGGGAGTTAATGCTCCGTAGAATGATGACGTGGCGTCGAAGCATGATCTCACCCGTTGTGAGCTGATTTCCGAAGTCAATGCATTGAGATGCTGCCTCTTCTAACTTGGTTGATAAAGCTGCTACCTTAGCCAGCTTGCAACCCTCTGGATCATCAAGAAAGGTACTGCGGATGACATCTCTGAACTGGTTCTGTACAGTCACCAACTCGACATATTCTCCTCCTTCACGCTGATATTCCATGCAAGGGAAGATATTACCAACATTCTTGCGAAGTTGATAATAGTGGCAACCACCCTTCTGTAATCAATCATCTCTACTGAATGAGCGTCGTAGGCTTTCACCTTGTACGCTAATTGTTCCTTCCAAGCAAAAAGATGTTGCTTGTTTTCCTCAGAGTATACTGATTGATATGCTAATTGCAAATCTGCAATTGTGCTTTCGTCTTCAAGCCTCTTTTCTGCAATCCTCTGTTCCGACTGCTGGATCTCCACACGAAGTTCATGTGCTCTATCTCGTAACTGGTATAGGTTTCCCAGTACGCATCTACCCTTGAGAACAAATTCTTCCACCTGATTTCTCAAGTGTTTGCCGAATGTTAACAATTGCCGATGATTCTGTTCGGCGGGGAGATCTAGTAGTCCTGCTGGTAAGGCTGAGACGTTTGGTGTGCCATGTATCAAGCTGGTTATGTAAGACCTCAGTTTCTGATTTTCAGCCTTTAAGGCTGCCTTTTCTTTACCATCCTTGGCCATTCTTTCTTGTGCGCTCACCGAAGCTATTCCGAGAAGATCCGCCTCCACCTGTCGTGTAGTCTTCCCGAGGTTAAGTTGAGACAAAGTGTAGTCCTCTACTTGAACCTCGTGTATGTTTTTCTCTACTGGTGGAGCGGCAGTCTCTATGATGATCTCACATTCTGCATTCCTTTCTATGTGAACTTGATTCTTCAACCTTTTCGCCGGCATGTCTTGTGAGACGTGGTCGAATTCGGTAAAGTCCAGTTCATAGGAGGGTTTCTCCCTCTTCCTTCCTAGGAAGCCTTCGAGCCAAATAGAATCTCGGCGAACTTCACTAGGAGGGACGTGAGGCCCTTGAACGCTAGATGTGTGAGCCTGTGCTGGAGCAATGTCTCTCGGTGGCGAATCCAAGTCGATGAGGACTTGTGTATGCTGTGACACTGGTGATGTAGGCGGTTCTGTTTCCATAACAGGCACCGTCTCTGCTGCTGCTTCTACTGTTGTTGCTTCTGCCATTGGCTCAGCCACTGGTTCTTCAACAACTACTGCTGCTGGTTCCTCTGTGATAACTTCTGCTGAATCAGGGATAGCAGTCTCTACTCTTTGTTCTGGGGCAGCAATACCCATGATTATGTCAGGACTATGTGTGGCTTTCTCCACTGGTGTCCTCTGTGTTCTTGGTTTTGACATCCTCATCCCTCGGGGAGGATTGCACCATTGTTTCTGTCTAGGTTTCCTTCTTGAAGTGGAAGGTGGTGTAGACTGAACCTGTGGCGGCTCTGTTCTCTCTGGTATCACCTTCCTAGACTTCTTGCTGTCGAGATAGAGTTGGCTATTTCTAACCACTCTACTCGTTCTTTCTTCTATAGATGTGTCTTCTTTGGCATACCAATCCACTCTCGGGAGCGATTGAGAGTCAACTGAATCTGCGAAGAATGAGGGGAGAATGACTTCTCCTTCATCATCTGACAGGCCCTCAATGTCTGCTGACATGAAATCAGCAATTTGTGGGAGTCTGAATCTGCTGTAGTTCCTTCTCCGCACTTCATACTCGTCTTTACAATTCACCCAATAATCTTCCATAGAAGACTTATGTGACGAGTGTTGCTCAAGGTGTGCTGCATAGAGTCCCCTGGGATCATAGGATCTTCTATCAATGAGATACTTGAGGTTAAACCTCGTTGTTTCTTGACTCATCATCTTAGCATCTGCCGCGAATCCACATCTATACAGTCCCATTTCAATGGGAAAGTTAGCAATTTTATCTTCCTCTTCAAAAGTGGATGAACCTCGGACAACTATCTCAGGAATTCCATGAAGACTACCCTATCTGAAGGGTATCTTGGTAGCATGGCAGGGTGGCCAATGTAGCCATACACGCGTATGTAGGAGAACGTAGGAAATTGGATGAACCAATCTGCCCAATCCGCCATTGCCTCTCTGGCTATCTGTGAAATACGCACGTGCATCTCATGGTTAAGCTCACGTATCGTGTGCATAGTGAAGTGATCACTTGTCCTCTTGAAGTGCCTTCCCGCTTGAGTAAACTCAAGACGTGTGAAATGTTCGTGAACCTTCTGCACACCTAAGGTTCCCACATTGTTCAATAACCTGAATTCACCTTGGAAGGCGATCAAGTATACCAGGTAAGAGCACATGTGGAACCTATGAGCTTCAGACACTGATGATTTGTCGATTGGAGTGTCAGCGATCAAAATTGGCCAGTCCATAGTATTCGCCTTTTAATGAATTTTAGCGATGACGCAAGTACATCCGCGGCTGAAATTGGCGACCATCTTCTTCTCCGGTGATTCTATTGAGTAGAGTGATTAACACTAGCGTGCTCATCTTTGCGTTCTCCTCGTCCCAGCGGCTTAAGAATAAGTTGCTTTTGTACCTTTAGCGTTTTTGAGGCCATGTCGCATTTGTCCTTAAATTTTGTCTCAAATGCTTTTTCACATTCAGTCAATGATATGACTTTGCTATTAGGATGTGATGGAATATCAAAACATCTTTCGATATCCTGAGGCTTTAAACTACAAACAATTCTTCCATCTGCTGCTCTGATTTCTCTGGTGGTAGGGTTGTAATACTTGATACAAGCGATTACGAGCTCTACGCTTTGTAGTGTGATGGGAATTGATGCGGCTTGCAGCAATCTGGATTCTTCGATATTCTACAATGTTATTTGATTCATGCCTTCGTATCCAAATCGATACCGGATTTACTTGAGTCAGTTTGTATCCAATTGTTTTCGGGTAATCGCCAGGAGTAAGACCGTCTTGGTCACCGTGTGCACACAGAGATCTTTGCATCACGAAAACTTGAAGATTAATTTGTAACTTGACCTAGTTAGGATGATTTTCGGAAACCCATAAAAGCAATCCTGCAGAAATTATTTTCAGGAAAAATCTGGCGTGAGTTTTGTTGTCTTCAATGTGAAACGAGCCAGTTCCTCAAAATCTGGATTCTGAAACTTTTTCGGAAAAACCCCCAAAAATAGGGGCAGCAAGTTTGCTGATTTTGGAAAATTGTCGAGATGGGTTTCTCTGGAAAATGATGCTGAATCTACCCAGTTGATCAGATCTGATGTAGCCTGTTGCTTTTTCTGTCAGATGCAAGAAAACCTAAGACAAGAAGAGAGGAAAAAGACAGAAGGTGGATTGGAAGTTTTATCTGATCTTCTAAAAAACTATCTCTGATCCAATCCTCAAAATGGCAATCTTTTCCTGCTCCAGATCTGCAAATAAAAATGAAGAACGGACGAGAACCTCCTTCAGATCTTCAATGGCGTCCTTGAGAGCTTGTGGCTGTTTTTATCTTTGAATCTGCAATGAAATAATGAAAAGGGGACGCCATCTCCTTGAATATATATGTTTGTGCTTCAGATCCACAAATTTGGGGACCTAACACAAGCTCAAAAGGTGATTTGAGTTTGATCTAAAGTTAAAAAGGTGATTTCCATCAATCGTGGAGCGTTTTAGCCAACTTTAACTCAAAAAGCTTTTGACTTTAGTCAACAAATGACCTTTGACTTCTTTTAGGCGTCCCTTTTCATCTTTTGCAAGTTTTTTAGTATTTTCTCTCCTGAAAACCCCGTGTTTGATCCTGAATCTGGCGTTGTTTGTTGACCCTGAGACGTCACGGACACGTTAACTGGTGGATCCATCTTTGGAAAGGAGTGGAAGCATGGTAAAGCGAGGTTTAGAAGGGCTCCAAAGGAATGGAAGCCTTTCCAAGAAGGAAACATATCTTGTAGTGATTTTTAATCTTAGTTCTTGACTTATTTGGAAGGCCATCAAATTGCGGTTTCTCGTTGATTGGAGAGTCAGATGTTTTCACTTGATGTCTTATCAGGTTCCTAGCTCTGCTTCGCCAGAAATGACTGTCTTCAAGAAATCTGAATCTCAAATTAGGGTTCCTTTATTCAAGGGCGCCTCTCCTTGAAAAGGGCGCTTTTGCCTTTTAGCTGGATTATTTTCATCTGACAAGTTGCCTACTTTGATCCAAATTATCTGTTGACTGCTCTGACAGATGTTGATGCTTGCAGTTGCGTTTACGAGATCTACTTGGGCTGAGAAAGATATCCTAGGAAGCCTTTTGTCATTGGTCAGCATCTGGAGGTCAAGAAAGAAGGGCGCCTTTCTTTTGGAAAGGCTCTTTTTCCTTAGAACTTTGTCGTCAACTGTGGTTTCTTGATGTTTCCTCAACTGCCTCTTTTTGCTTCGTCAGCAGTTGCTAGTGATCTATTCATCGGATGATCTGGATATTTGTTTCACTGTTGAGTCAGCAATCAAACGTTGAGAATGACTGCTTCGGATGATCTTACTGACTTTATTTGACCTTCAAAGATCATGGGCGCCCCTGCTTGAAAAAGGCGCCTTTTCAACATGTGAGCATTCTCCCCTTCGTAACATCTCCAGAGTTAGTCAAATTTTGACCTTTTTCACTTTCAGGAATCTCCTTCATCAAACAGCATTATTTTTGACCTTTTCCGCCATGGTTGCGTCGTTGAAGCTTTTGGAATTTAACTTTCAGCACCTGGTACTGGCCAATCTGCCATTAATGGCTGTGGAGCTCTTAACTTTGTTCCTGAAAAAGAGAAATAGACCCACCAGAGTAAAACATGTCTTTTGATGATTCTGACTTGACCGATGTGATCGTGAAGTTTTTTAAGCCTATCAAAATCATTTTCGATCATTTAAGGAAGAGTCCATAGGATTTCCCCGCAGTAGGGAAAAACCTAATTTTCAAAATTTCAGAATTTGCATGTGTTCCTTAGCTGATATCAGACCTATGATTGGTTTTGACTAAAACCAGGCTTAACGCATTTTAACAGATTTAAGCTCAATTTCTGAGTACAAAAATTAATTTTGGAATTTCTGTAACTTTCAAGCACATTAGTTAATAAATCCTAAAGGAAGGAGACTAATGATTGCACATATGGGTTAAAGGCAAAATGAACTTGAGATTGAGTTGGTGAAACATAAAAGATAAAGGTTGTTCTTTAGATCATGGCCATGCTAGACACCAAATTGGCATATGAGATCCCCCCTATGGAATCTCACAAGGGGATGCTTTTCCAATTACCTTAAATATTATTTGAAATTTTGTACTAATAGGTTTTGACCTTGTGAACTGGATTATGAGTAAACTAAACCTTTCCAATCCACTTGCATCCAAAGTTGTATTATTGCTAGAATTAAATAGTTGTCTTACATCAAGGAATACACTTGAAAGTGCAAAACATCAAAGAGAAAATAAGGATAATGTCATTAAAACTCATGTTGTGCTCCGTTCATTAGTATAGGTAAAATACTTACAAAGACAAGGGTGCATGCTGTCTGGATAAGGCTGAGCACTTGCAAATTACTTTGAAACAAGCCTTCAAAAATCTCATTGATTAGTCTAACTTCCATTTATATAATTGCAATGAGGAGATATTCACAAGATGAGAGATCACTATGAGAGTGATTCAGATCATTTTGGGGCCAAGTGTAAATTCTACATTTATATAATTAAAATGAGGAGATATTAACAAGATGAGAGATCACTATGAGAGTGATTCATATCATTTTTGGGCAAGTGTAAATTTTACATTTATATAATAATTAATTAAAATGAGGAGATATTAACAAGATGAGAGATCACTATCAAAGCGATTCTCATAATTTCCCCTAGTCGAGGGAAGGTTGTCTCTATAATGTTGAGACTTAGACTCTGTGAGAGTTCTGCGAGTTATTTTGTGACTTGAACTCAATGTTGGTGGAAGAACTCTACAATTAAAATAAATTTGAAATAAAAAATATTTTAATGGTTTAAAAAAAAATTCAAGTTGATTCTGTTCTTTTTACAGACTTGGCTGAGTCTACAAGTTGATGTTGTAGATTCAATGAGCTTGAATCATACTTGGATCCACAAGTCCTCACCAAGACTTGCCTAGTCTCAATAATATGGTTGTCTTGATGTCTGTGTGAGATGATTGAAGTTCCTAGCAAAAACTAATTAAAAGAAGCATTACCTGTGTTAGGAAAGTGATTTTTTGACTAGTCTGTAGAGTGTTGGAAATATTTTTCTAGCATTCACCAGCTACGGATCCTTGCTTACTAACCTTGCAAAACACCTTCAATGCAGTATAACTCCCCTACTAATAAAGGATGTTATTGTTAGGCTAGGAATTTGAAGTAGATTTCCCATCTTCAAATCCCCTATAAAGCCTGAATCTGAATTTCCAACTAGTTTGAAATTTGCTACCTTGGAGTTAAGAAGCCTAAAATTCAGAGTTTCCTTTAGATATCGAAAATTCCTCTTTGCTACTAGCTAGTGACTTTCTCTCCACTTTTGCATGAATCTAAAAAGAACACCAACAACAAACAAAATGTCTAGTCTAGTTGTGGTTACATATATCAAGCTTCCAATGAGTTGTCACATCTTCAAACTTTGTAGTATCATTTGATGTCAATTTCAGATTTATTTCCATGGGTGTGTTGAGTGGTTTATAGTTTTCCATTCCAAATTTGCTCAAAATTTCACCAATATACTTTTGTTGTGTGATGAAAATGTACTTGGATTTTTGAATCACTTCAACACCCAAATAGTAATGAAGGTAACCCAAAGTTGTCATTTCAAAAATTTGCATCAGTTTTGCTTTGACTTTTGGAGTGTATTTTCATTATTTCCTATTATGAATAGGTCATCCGCATATGCAACTGGGTATAAAATTACTTTGTCAACTATCTTGACAAAAAGAGTTGCATCTTCAAATTGAAAATACTTGAAGTTCAAGCTCAAGAGTCACTTGGTTAGATTTTCACGCTAGGCACATAGGCTTGTTTCAAACCACACATCAAATTTACTAACTTGCACACTTTGTGTTCTTGACCTTCAACTGCAACCTTCTGGCTAAGTCATGTAAATTGTTTTTAAGATCATTGTTTAGAATAACAGTTTTCACGTTCATTTGATGTACTTTCCATCCATTTTGTGCTGCCAAAGCCAATGAAACCCAAATGGTGGTCCATTTTGTTTTTGGTGCAAAGGTCTCCTTATAGTCTATCCTTTCTTTTTGAGCATATCCCTTTGCGACAAACCTTGCTTAGTGTTTGTCAAATGAGCCATTTGCTTTTTATTTGTTTCGAAAGACCCACACTCAACCAATGTGTTTAAAATGGCGTGGAGGATTAACCGACTCCCAAGTGCCATTCTTGATCAAGGCATCATATTCAACTTTCATCACTTTTCTCCATGCATCAAGATTTTTTGCTTGTTTGAAGGAATTTGGCTTTGAATCAAAAGCAATATTGATTTCTTCTTTTGAATGCCCTTCCAAGGTAAGCTTTGTGATCTTATCCGAAATTTTTTTCTAGGGACTTTTCTTCTTATTGTTTGGCTTTGTATGCATAGCTAGTGCATGCTTCTCCAACTTCATCAAGCCTAACTTCTTTTAGTGTCTATGTGGCCCATTTGGCATTTTTTTCTTCGTACTTGTGGAGCAATTGGGGCTTCATTTTCTTGATTTGAAGCTTGTTCATCTATTGGTTGTTGCTTTGGAAACAAGCTTTTTTCTTTTGAAGTTTCAAATTCTTCCTTAGGTGGTGTTTCTTGTTTAATTACTAGAGACAAAGTGGATTCAACAAATTCCAAACTATATGCCCCCCCTGCTTAATGTTTGGAATCTCCATATCACTCTCTTTGAAAACACCAAATTTTGCAAATTTCTCAAGTCGACACAATTGTCGATCAATGTTGGTTTTGTCGTTTGTCGTTTCATAGAAAACATCTCTTGCAACGAAAAATTCTTGTTTTTCTCCTTGTAAACCAATGCATAGCAAGTTGATTGGAAGACTTGAAGCATTGATAGAAGATGACCACACCAAATTTCATATGGAGGCTTCATTTGAAGAGTTGTTGAAGGTGGCCTATTGTGGAGATAGACTACCGTTTGAGCTGCTTCTGCCTAGAAGTGCAGGTTTACCTCTTTGAAATACAACATTGCTTGAATCATACTGATCACAATTTTGTTCATCCTTTCAACTTCCCCATTTTGTTGAAGAGTGTGAAGAATTGTGAGATGATGCTTGATCCCATGTTTCTTCACATGGTCTTCAAACACATTTGATCTGAAATCACATCGTTAGTAGTCCTCAATGTGTCAATATGGGATTGTGCATCATTTTCAACCATTGTGCAAAACTTCTAAAATGTTTCAAAAGCTTTCTATTTTTGCTTCAAATAATAGATCTAGGTCATTTTGATATAGTCATCAATGAACATGACACATTTATTACCATTGACAAAAGGAATTGGAAGGGGGCCACACAAAGTAGAGTGGAGCAATTGCAATTTCCTTTTATCTCTCTAGTTTGACTTTTGAAATGGCTCTCATTCTTTTTTAGCTAAGATGCACGCTTCACATTTTCAATCCTTTTGGGTAGAGTTGGCAAACCTACAACACCATTCTTTTGCATTCTATAGATGATGTTATAGTTGGCATGCCCAAATTTTGCATGCCACAACAAACTTGTTGATATTCCTCCTTCTACAAGGTGAGCAAAGTTCCTTGAAATATAATGTTCACCTTTGCATTTCAACAACTTTCCCTCCTTAGATCTAGTCAGGGTAATTGCTTATAACATTTACTTTTGATTATAACCTCTCCGTCATCCAACAAAATGGAGTAGGCTTGTTGTCGAATGAGCACTAGGGATAACAAGTTTTGTTTCAATTGAGGAAGGCATAGGACATTGTGGAGGATGAAATGTGGAAGTCTTGGCGACTTGAGTTGAGTTGTCCCTTTTCCTTGAAGTTACAAACTTGTTTTGTTTTCCAAATACATAGATCCACATCTTTTTTCATGAAACCTTTCAAAGAAGTCTCTTTTGAAAGTCATGTGGTGCATGGCACTTGTATCTAGGACCCAAGCATCATATGAGGTTGAATTTATATAGACAGTTGGAATTTGATATGGGAAGCACACATTCACATGCAAATTGAGCCGAGTTTGATTACAAGATAATTCTTCTTTCCCTTATTTGCTTCCTTCTATATTTGATAGGCCTCAACCTCATCCCATGGTGTTTTGCATTCGTGGGTGCAAAACAAATTTTGTTTGTCATTTTGCTTCTTATGGTGATGACCATTCTTTTTGTAGTTCTACCTACTTGTCTGGCTCCTTTCCCTCTTTCATTTCCTTCTTTTTTTGAAGATTAACCCTTATTGGAAGATTTGCTTTTTTGATGAGCATAGTGAATATCCTCTCCTGTGGTTTCAGTTTTTATCCCAAATGCATTTACTCTTTCAATCATTTTTTCAACAAACTAATCAAAAGTGAATGTCTTTAGTAGATTGCTTGCTTGCAATGATTCCAAGTAGGTTGAATATGTGGGAAGAAGAGCTTTTACGAAGATAGTCATATATATATATATAGTATGCTTGATTAATTGGATTTTTGAAGTGAGGCCCATTACAACTCTATTCTTCATGTCTAGTTTGAACAACTTTAGCTGCAATTGTATATATTTCATTTTGAATGGGAATCATACAAACCCTTGAACTTGTTTAGTGCTTCCCGTTGTGTGTTGTGCCCTTGAATGTGACAAAAGACTTCTCCATCAACTGAGACCCTTATCAAGGCCAGTGCCTTAGAAATTTTTATGTTACTAGATTTGTTTTTCTACAACAACTATTGGTTTAGTCAGTTGCGAGTCTCCATCACAAATTTTGAACCACAAAATGTTGAAGATAGAGTATTCTCAACTTGCCTTGACCATTCTAATCAAGTGTCCTTTCCAATTAGTGTTTTACCAACAACTGATGTGATATAATGCATTTTGCTATCGATGGGAGATGGATTGGTTCCTTGTTGCTCCAAAAGGATTCCTTTTCTATAGACTACCAGATTGTTATGCCAAATTTCTTGATATGCTTGCCATTCCAATATACTTGTTAGGTTCCAAAACCATTGCTCCACTTCCTCGAACCAAATCTCACTCACAAGGCTAGGGTTGTCATCATGCAAGTGAAATCAACTTATCAACAGATCGTGGAGGGTTGAAGGCCAACTCAATGTGAGTGGGTTATATCTCCCACTATTCGAGCTCAACTTAGACTCAGGAGGGTATTCCTAAGGGTAATCTTAATAGGTATTGAAATCACATAAAATGAACAGTAATAAAATAATGATAGCCAAACCCAACTTGAAGTCTTGGTCCCAAAGATTGTCGCTAAACCAAGAACAACTAGCCACCTCAAAACCCCTATATAGCTGATAACAATATACAATCATAACCCACACGAAATGAATTCATTTGAGGCTCACTAAAGATAGATCCCTGGTTATATCACAAGGTTATGAATGTACAAAAACTACTCTTACTCCTACACTATTGATTTACGTTTGTTTGATGTGAGATTGGTGAATGGTTCTAGATCGATGCCTTATCCATTGGGCAATACAGTTAGAACACATTGAGAAGGAACAAATTGGTGAATGGTTCTAGATCATGAAATTTTGTAACAAAACATACTTAGTAATCCACAACATAATTGCATATATTCATATATAAAATGAGATAAATTGTTACAATACTTGCAACGTTTTCAGAATGTTATTTTCATTTGAACCAATCTTACACTCATGCTAGCAAATGTGACAAAGGAAAATGCATGGCTACGACCAAGAAATATTCTTGAATATATACCTAATGCCCTAGAGACATTTTGCAACAAAACCCATTTGCAATATTAATCTTCTTTGATTCTGGCGGCTTGTACCCACAAAATGAATTGGATTGGCATCAATGGCTGCCCTACAACTTCCTTGGCATTTGGAGGCTAGAGAACCAACCTCTTTTGAAAATGATTAAAAAAGTGACTTAATATCTGTAGGGCATCAAATCCTAATCGTTGCATTGTAGCACATTGAAAATCTGTAGCTGAGGATAAACCATGCCCAAAATGGGCATTATAGTTTGAAGGAGGACGTCTACATTTGCTTTTGGTAGTTGGGTGAAACGACGCGATTAATGCGAGATGGTGAAGTAGGTGGAAGAGAAGCGAGCCGTCAGAACCTGTGAAATAATCGCTTCAAATATTATTGAGATTTTGAATGTTTTGGCATTAAAATTATTGAATCCCTAGCGAAGACACAAGAGAGACATTAGAGATCGGGCCACCGAGCTACCATCTACCATCAAACCATGGAGAGAAGGATGAAGATCTTCGACTCCAAGACAATAGCAACTTGTCGGACATCTAGTGTTGGGCCTCCCTTGTATCGCATGCCAATGTGGAAGAGGAGGAAGAGAAACTCCAAAATGCTGAAAGGCGAAAGGAAAGGAGCAAACGAGAATTTGCGAATCGGGGGGAAGCTTGGTCAGCTACCAAGTTAAGGGGAAGGCCAAAAGTTCGACCCTTGAAAAACTCAGGAAAATTCTCGAAAAAAAGGGGAAGTGTAGTGTCGGAAATCGGGGATTGGGGTTACCTCTTGACAGATGCCAAAGAGGAAAATGAGGATGAGGGATGTTGAAAATCCAACCTCCGATTCAAAGAGAAACTTTAGGGAACTAGGAATGGATGGAAGGTAGGAAAGGATGCAAAACGTCAAAAGTCCAATGAAATGACTTAGAAGAGTTTGGAATGAGTTGAGGGAAAGAGTTGGGGATCGAGATTTGAGAATGATTTATACCACATGCCAAAGTGGTAGCAGGGGAAGATCTCCGAAACTTCAATGGGTTGAACACTTGGGCATTTTTACAATTACCTTAGTGGGGTTTTGGGGGTTGGGGAGTTGAAGGGAAGGATGCTAAAAGGAGGATGAAGGTAAGGAAGACGTCAATGGCTCAAGAGGTCGATAACTCAACACTTGGTCGATTTTACAAGGGTATGAGTGGGGAGTTGGGGCTGATATAGAAAACAATAGTTACGAGGAACACTGAAAGTCCGAAAATCCAACAAAACAACACTTTCAATTTTGAATTTTTAGAACTTGGGTTTTTTGACTAAGGCATGCACAATGGGGCATTAATACAACATCCAAAGGCACAATAGAAATTAAGATGGCCAATTCAAACTTTCTCAGATCAGCTATCCACAATGGGTCACACACTACTAAGACACACACAAGGAAGGGACTCGAGCAAAAAAGGACTTGACAAAATTGAGTCCCAACAATACCCTTCGATATGTGGAAGAGGTTTGTCCTTTTGATGTACTTGTTAGTATGTTAAAGCATGTGAGAGCAAAGAGGTATGTGGCACTTAGGCAACATGTGAAAGGATTTGTCCTATCAATGACACTTGCTTAGAAAGAAATTAGAATATCTTTCTATTAGGATTTACGTCTTACGATGGCGATGAATGGGTAATGAAGGGAAATGAAAAATGAAATGTCCTTATTTCTCCCCGACAATTTATAGGGTTGAAGCTATAGATGTTGTTGCAACTATGTTAGGCATTATATGCAATAGTTCAATCATGACGGCTTGACTTGTAAACGTGAACTAGAGGCATTGTGTATACTAAATGTTGTGATTTGTTGTAGGTTTGCAAAAATTGTTTTGATTTGAAATTTTGATGGAATGATAACAAATTAATTTGTAATATTTAAATGTCATTAAAAAAAATTTAAATGGAAATATTTCCTCCTTTCCATTTTTCTTTTTTAATTATCTATCCTCCCCAATGCCCCATATTAAAACTTTTGCTTTTTGTGAAAAATTTCCACAAAAATAACTATATCAAATATAGTATTTCTCTAAAGTTTGAAAAATTTAAACTTGTCTTTTCTTTTGATTTCAACAACCCAAATTCATTCCCAAGTGTGAAGCATGATACTTCATCTTGTCCAATTGAAAATATTTTGCAGGCATCATATACATTTAAGACTGAATATCACACAAGCAAGAAACAAGAAATATTAAATAGGAAATAAACTGATTGTGGATGAAAAAAGTAATTTATAGGATTCATAGAATATTTCATGCTAGGATATGCAGGTAGTTGCACATGGCGCATGAGTATAACAGGTAGGAATGGAGGGCAAAAGAATTAAGTGCTAGTAGATTGATGTATTGAACGTGGAAACAAAAATAAATTGAACATAGGCATGTTTTTAGGCAAGAACATGGGAGTATTGAACACCTAAATTGATTCACCCACTATAGTGTTGAACCCTTGACCTTACTTGCAAAAATACTTAAATGGAAAAATGGATGTGATTTGTGCTTTCTGGATACAATTCATAGGGAAATGGAGACAAATAAGTTGGTAGATGGAAGTTCTAGTGGAGGTAAGGCACTTTCTTGTAAACACCAACAATAAGTTGCTTGTCTATCAACATCTATGGCCACTCCTTTGCATGTTTTTCTGCTATTATGCCTCTTCCCTTGTAGCAGGAACAAAAGCATATACACATTGTATCACACAGTAGACAAAGATGGAAATATCTAAAACAGGAGTTGAATAGAGGAAAATTTAAAAAATAACTGTAAAACGAACACTGATAAGGGATATGGAGGGAGTGGAGGATTAATGGAAATGGAAAAATTACCTGAGCTCTGATACTGATGTCAGGCCAGAAATGCACTGCAAAAATTGAAGCCAAGAATAGACATGCAAACCCAAAGGATTGATTTCATTTAATGAAGAACAATGTACAAACAGATCAACAATGTGATCTTTCAGTTTTGCTTCATATGATTGTTTAGTTCATCTTCAAGATGACTTCAAATTCTACAAAACCCAAGGATTATTTACAAAATAAATATAGTGTTACAATTCTAATCATCAAATATGTTCATATTAGTTTCAAACACATAAGGAAACATGAAAGTAGAGAAAACAATATAAAAGAAGCATGCAAATAGATTGAGGCACATAGTTACACCTATAGAAACTCTCAAAAGGAAAGAAAACTCTAGAAGAGTGAGCTTTTGATACTTATGCCACTATTTTCGAGCCAGTATAAGTCTTTTGAATGCCCCAAGGGTGAGATGGACCTACAACATCAATCATCAAAAGCTCAAAACATTTCCAACATGGCTTTACACCTTGAAAACCCTTGCTCATACACTTACAAGAGTCAAATAAACATACAATGAAGGCTACAATGAGAGCCAATTCCTCAAACATGCTTTACAAGTATCCTTACTTGGTGCCAACAAATAAATGTAATGTTAAAAAACTCTTCACATTCCTTGCTTTATTTGTATTGTGATGATTTTGCCACTTCTGCCACGAGGCAAATTCGAAAATGCCATAGTTGAGACATTTTCACCATTTTTTCCATGAGGCAAATTCCAAATATTGTGGTCAAGAAGAATTCACTGTGGTGGTTGTGTTTTTTACTGCTTGCAAAACCAACAAAGACCATACTTGATTTTGCACAACTTTAGACTAGTGTTGCAAGACTCAGACTCACCTTGGACTTGGCAAGCTGATTTTTGACTCGGAC
>VDFB02303139.1:0-26116 GCA_007258455.2 Sequoia sempervirens
CAAGGATGAATAAATATAGTATTCAAATGTGCAACATAACTTTGCTTTGATGGAAGTGGATCCATTTCTCTCCAAAATGTGAGGTATTTATAAGATAAAATGGTGAACCAAGGGTCAAGATGAAAAGTGAGGTGAAGGCATGGATCAAGGATTCTCGTCAATGGATGAGAATGCAAGATCACATGGATCAAAGAATCAATCAATGGCTCACAATGATTCAAACAAACACACTTTCAAAGTTGTTACAAAGTTTGTTAGGAAAGAATATTCCATTTTTGGAGCTCAAATGGGATAATACTCCAAGGGAATATTCCCATGCAAGTGGATGGGTGAGGAAAACTAGTAATTAGTTAATTAAAACAAAGCTTTAATTGTGCAAGTTGAGTGAATTTAGGACTATCATTAAATAACTGATTTATTTAATGAAAAGGGGGGTTTAGTGACATTTAATTAAATGATTTAGATTATTCAATTAAATGAGAGGAGATAAGGGGGGTTTAATTTAAATAATTTACATTATTCAATTAAACTACATGAAATGTTAGTGCGAAAGGGGGAATTAACCTAATAAAACTAATTAGATTAATAGATGAGAAAATGATGCATTTAATTAAATAACTAGGATTATTTAACTAAACAGTTGAAAAGAAGATGGATTTTAGGATGAAATGATGTTAGTAATCAGATTCAAGTGTAAAATATCATTCAGGAAAAATTTAAGTGTCTACATTTTACCCCTCTTTGAAGCGAGGTACTTGTTACATTGGTTCAAAGACCGATGCTTTTTGGATTAATTTTGTTGCTCAGATCAAAAATTTAAAAAAAATAAAAAATTGGATGCCCCACTATTACCCCAATGGAAGGAATTAAGTTGGTACCCTGCCCCCTTGAGAGATCAGGCGAAAATTTGAATTTTTGGGTCGATGTCGCGACAAAGGTTCAAGATTAGGTTAGCTCAAAGAGGACAAAAGATACTTCTTAGAAAGCTCAGATGTTTGATGTAGATAGATTTTATGATGTAGACAGTCATCAGCCATGGGTAGCCTCATGTACATTTTGATATATTGTACAAATTTGATACTTGGATAGAAATGTTAGTAAAGATAGAAGAATAAGTAGAATAAGATGGATGGATTAACCATTAATTTCAAGATTGATTCAAAATTTCAACAAGTCCATAATCCTTCGAGAATTTAGTAGATATGGTGATGAGAGTGATGATAAACTCGTTTCAGGGATTGGGATACTTCATCATTCCTTATTTTTGATATAACACATAGACATGATGCATCAAGGTATTGATAGCCAAGATGGCATTGTATCTAGTGCAATGGACTTTGACTCTGCAAACAGATAGGATAATCCTTATTCACACCTTGACATACAAAAACCTTGTTGGAATGTAGTTTAGAAGTTTAGAAAATTTTAGACCAAAGCATACGCAATAGTCAACAATCTATTCAAAACAACCTCCCTACAGTCAATGTTATTTATATATCTTTCCTAAGGTGTAATGTGTTTTGTTTAGGATAAGTATCTAAAATGATTGTCAATGATAATGCCCATTGTAGGAAGGATGCATCCTAGGACATGTTAGTGGATGGTGGCAGGTTGATAGTTTGAAAGGTTGTTGATATAAGGTTTGATTGACATGTTTGATAATGATCAAGAGTTTTATTTTTTTGTTGTGTTTAAGTTTCTACTTTTGTTGATTGTTGTACCTGTTTCTGTTTGTGTTACCAAAGGGTGAGTGTTAAAATTGATTTATTATGGATGGAAGTTTATTGTGGGTGAAAGTGAAATGGGATGGGTGGTTTTGGATTTTTTGGAATATTTCAATGTTTTTGATGTTTTGAAAATGTTTTGAGGTTGTTTTTGGATCTTTTTGGTTTATGTGAATGTTTAGGTTTTTTATTATGTGAGGTTGTTTATGATTTTTCCAATGTTTTCCAATGTTTTGAGTTTTCAATTTTTAAATGTTTTTTGGATTTTCCAAGTTTTGACCAACACCTAAGAGGGATTGACCTAGAGCCTTGGGGGCTTATCAAAGATTAGCCTTGCCTATGTTATACATGCAGAGACCACATAGTTCGACTGAATTTGACCTATTACCATTTATTAATGAGATATGAAGATTGATGGATTGTCAATTTATTATGATGGACTCTTAAAGGATTGATCTAATGTGTCTCAGGGTTACATCAGTGATGGCCTTGCCTATGTTCTAGCTTAGAGACAACGTAGTTCAACAAGGTATTATTTTTGATTTTTTGATGTTTTGACCTATTTAGGGATTTTTGATGTGTTTTGGATGTTTTGGATTTTTGGATTTTTCAAGTGTTTTTAGATTTTTGATGAGGTTTTCAAATGTTTTGGATTT
Organism: Sequoia sempervirens; assembly: GCA_007258455.2. Classification (NCBI taxonomy): domain Eukaryota; kingdom Viridiplantae; phylum Streptophyta; class Pinopsida; order Cupressales; family Cupressaceae; genus Sequoia; species Sequoia sempervirens. The sequence continues at coordinate 2,381 of VDFB02303139.1, forward strand.
TCTGAGAGATCTTGAAGTAAACAATACCTAGATCATGATGTTGATGTCACATTATGAGATACAAGACATGGATCAAGATTTATTTGAAAATAAGAGTGCACAAACTTGCCCCCAATGTCTAGTAATGTTACATAGTGTAATGGAAAAACCAAGATAGGTAATATATATGCGAAGAGTTCAACAGAGTTTTTATCATGCTAGATATGGGCTTCTGAACTTCATGAGACAAAGTAGTAAAGAGCCTATCAAGAGCTTTCCATGAGTAGAGTTGAAGTATAGGCCGAATCTTTGTCAAGATCAAGATAAACTGGAATATCTGGATAAAGTTGGATTGGATAGATGGTGGGAATATTGGATTTATCATGACAATGATGAGATACTTTTGTCTGAAAAAGATCATATAGACACTCGATTCTACTCATGATGCCTGTTTTCCAATTTTTCATCATAGTATATGCCCAAAGTGCCACCGTCATGGTTTTCATTGGAGGACGATTTTTATTTTTACTATTTTCTTGATTTTTTGATTTTTTTGATTTTTTTATTTTTTGAAAATTTTACCCTCATGTTGAACCACCTGGTGGTACTAATGTAGAGGCCACTGTCATATTGTTCCAACGATATCCTACTTGAAGAAGTTTCTTTGCTAAGACATGATCACTTGAATGCAACTTTTGAGAACTCTAATCTACCTTGTCAGTACCGGAATTAACCTTGTCTAAGTGGGCACATTGTGATAGAATGCCTTCAAAATCCTTATGATGAAGATTATTTTCCAACACACAGTTAATGGGAGAATTGGATATCATGAATGGAGTGTAAGATGTAATGCATGAAGGAATATGAGATGGATTGGTCTATGGCTTGGAACCTTTGACTCTCCAAACTTGGGAATATGAGGAATGATGGGTGGAAATGAAGCTTTGAGTGGAATTAGGACCAACTACTTGATATACATTGTTCATTGCTTGAGAAGCCTTCTTTTGTATTTGAGAATGTCTTTGATGGATACATTTACCTTTTTTATTTCTCCCCATAGTTTCTTTGAATAATGGAGTTTTGGAGGGATGATTTTCTTTATTTTGATTTGGTATCCATTTGTATTTGCTTTGTCCTTTTTTCTTTACTACTTCATTTTCTTTGATGATCTTCTCCTTTCTTTGATAGGAATCTTTATTTTTACATTGGTCCCAATTTTTGTATGATATTATAGGTGGATGACGATTCATGATACGACTAGTTGTAGTGGTGACAGTATTTTCCCCCATAAGGATCCTTCATGCCCCCTATGTTGATGTTTGCATTAAACAAGATTTCCCCAAACATTGTGAAGGTATTATCAATACCTAATCCTTTGCCTTGATAATATATCCTTTGATCCATAGCCACTGAATATGACTTGTCATGAACACATGATATTGCTATGGGTTCCTGTTGTTCAGGAATATGAACTATTTTTTTTTATTCTATGATCTCCTTATCTGTTGATACCACTTCAGAAGATGTTGATGATGTGCAATCACTGTAAGAATCAAGTATCTTGATCGTTTCTTGCACTTGTGTGGGAATATCAAGTGTGAGAGAATCTTGCTTTGGATGAATAACGTCTATTTTTATATCAAAAATAAACATCTCAGAGGCGATATTGGGAATATCTTTGGATTTTAAAATGGTTTGGAATATGTCCCTCAAATCTTGATGAAACTCTGGGGATATGGGTTCTTGATCCTGACTCGATTCAGAGCAACTTCCATTATCCTCAAGAGCCTCTTCTTGACATGATCCTTGGGTGGATGATACATCATCAGTAAAAGACTCTTTGCAATATTTTGTAGGTATGGGTGTAATAAGAAATATTTCTTGCTCCTTTGGGATTTCTTCAATATGCCTAATCATTGAGTCATATGTGGGATAGATATAACAATCTAATACATGTTTGATGCCATTATGGTATGAAATATTGCTAGACATTGTTGATTGGTTTGGACTTTGTTTTAAAACAATATATTGATACGTGTTTGATTCCTCATGTTTTGATGAATGAATGACACAAATCTATCCCACCGTGGTATCTTGGGTATGGTTTATGTTGTTTGAAGTTGATGCCTTTCCTGAATCTTTTGATTTTGTATGATTAGGCATAGTGTTTGTGTAGATTTTCAAATTGTCATTCCTAGATTTTTATCAACATCAATGTCTCCTTGTTCAATAAGATCTTGGATTAGATGCTTAAGTCTAAAATAATTTTGTATGTTATGACCTTTGTATCGGTGAAATTCACAAAAATGATCTTCTCTATAGCTAGGAGGTCTGAATTGTGTCTCTTGATAGTTTGAGAAATCTAGGAGTGTGATAAGATAAGACTGTATCAACTTCTTCAACACATCTTCCATAGGTTCCCCTAAGGGAGTGAATTGTCATTTAGGAGCACTATTTTTTCTTTGTGGCCCACATTGAGTGTTTGCAGCATTAATTGTTGGTTGATTGTTTTTGGTTGCAGGTTCATTTGCTACATGTTCATGGGTTGGGTGGTTGCTTTTCTAGGAGCACTAAGGACTACCTTTGCATCAACAACATCATCACTAGTAACATTCTTGTTCTTAGCCCAAAATCAAGGTTTGTCATTGGAGCTAGCAGATGGTCGGTTGTCTCTATATGTTTGGATGTTTCCTTGTGCAATAAGGGCTCTTTCGATGTTGAGGGCCCTAGGGATAAGCTCGTCATAGGTTGTGACACATTGAATCTTTAATTGAAAGGATAAGTCTGTGTCAACATTAGCAACGATGATTCCTACTTGTTCTCCAGGAATGGTCCATTTTCTCTTTCTAGTTCTTAGCCTCCATCATTGTAGGAAATTCGCACAAGATTCCCCCTTGTTTTTTTTGATGGTGTATAGTTCTTCCAAGCTCACATCCATTTCAATATTGAAGGAGAAATGATCTATGAACTTATCGATTATTTCTTGGAAATTTCTAATTCCTAGAGGCAACTGTGAGAACCAATCAATCACCAGGTCTGCCAAACTACATGGGAAAAGGTGCATCAAGTAGGAATCATTGTAAGCCACATCCATACACATTACATGGAATTCTTTGATGTGATCCATCAAATTTCCCTGTCCTTTGTATTTTTCAAATTTTAGGACTTCAAATCTGGGTGAGAAAGGTATCATTGTGATGTTTCGATCAAAGGGGTATGGACACAAGTTTTGATGTACATGTGGTTTCTTTGTTCTCCCCATTTGAATGTATTGGATCTGTTGCATGAGCACCTTAATTTGTGATGCCAAATCATCTTGTGGATGAGGTGGGGGAGCATATGTGTTAAATTGTGGAATGGTAAATGGGTTGTAGGTGTTATATGGTGTGTAGGGTGGATTTTGGTATTATGAAGGTGTGTATTCTCCTTTTTCATTTGGATTTATGGTATTTTGTTGTGTGGTTGCATAGTATTTGGGATTATAGTACAATCCTTGTTGTTGTTGTGTGAGCAACGCTTGTTGTTGTGATTGTTGTTGTTGTTGTGCGATAAATGCTTGTTGTTGGGCTTGTTGTTGTTGTTTTGTAACTAATGCCTGTTGTTGAGCTTGTTGTTGTTGCAAGGCTTGCGCTTGAGCTTTTTTTTTTCAATGCTTTTTGATAGGCTTTTTGTGCTTTTTGGAAAGCTAGAGTGTGAGCTTGTTTTTGTTGCAATGCTTTTTGATAGGCTTGTTGTTGTTGCAACGTTGTACCGTATTGGGTCGAAATGTTTTTTTTATTTTCGGGTACATGAGATGGATTTTGAGTGTAGGTATGAGTGGGTTGTGGGTTGATTTTATATGGTTGATGTGTGGTGAGTGTTTGGAGGTTATTTTGCACTATCATTCCTTGTAAAATTGTCGATTGGGATGGAGGAATGTAAGTTTGGGGCCTCGTTTGATTTTGCATGGCTTGGGGGACGAATGGTAAAGATGATGGTACCATTTTTTGTTGTGATATCAATGGAACATTTGGACCTTGGGTCAATTGATTAGAATGGTTCCTTTGACTGATGTGTAGAGGGTCCCCTTGTTGTGTTTGATTGGTGGCTAAGGTGTTACCTTGGTTGATAGGATTTGTGACCAATGGGTTGCTTTGATTTGGATTCGTGATAGATGGGTTTGTTGTGTTTTGTGGAACCAATGGGTTTGATGGGCCAATTGGGCGGTTGGGTGAAGATGTCCCTTGTTGCGTTAAGGGTTGACCTTGTGTAAGGGTGTTAACTTTCCCTTGTTTTTCTTCTTGAGACACTTGGTTCACATTACCTTGTGTAATGTTGGGTACACTTTGGGCACTTGTGGTGGGGATGGAAGAAGATGGTTGCACTCAAAATGTCGAGGCCATAGTTGTGTTATGGAATGTGATGGGTACGTATGGATGTAGAGGATGTTCAGGAATGGTGGTGGAAGAATGTGATGGGGCACCAAATTTTGGTGTCCAATTTATGTTTTGGGGAAGGTTGGTGTTTTATGTACCCAAAAGTGTGTTGCCTTCTACATTGGGTGTGAGACCAAGGTTTGTTGTAATCCTAGTTGCAAGACTAGGAGTTGATGTTTGACTTGGAAAAAGGGATGGAGTAGGTTGATTTGTTGATTGTGTCAATCCTTGTTCCAAAGGTTGTGTGACAAAATTTGGGGGAATTGAGGCCACATTTACTAAGGTTTGTTCCCTAATTGTGTCAAAGCCAAATGTAGAAGGGATTTTAGCCCCTTCTTTTGCTAAAGCTAGCATGTATTGGGTAGGGTTCTTTTTCATCAAAGTGTTAATGATGTGGCTTGTCTTAGGATCTTGTTGATATTCAAGGAGTTATTCCTCAGTGAGCTCATGGGGGTTTTTTGTGACATCTTCTACTTCGTACCATTTTTCTAATGGATTTTTTGGTTGTTGTGAGGGGGTAGAATGGCCCCTAGGATTGAATTCTTGTGGTATAGTATCACTTGTGGTAGATGTGGTTTTGGTTTTCTCCACGTTTCTCTTATGTTGTGATCTCATTGTAACCATAAATTGTGGGTCAACTATGGGAGAGGTGTGTTGAGATTTATAGTTTTGAAACTCTCTAGTTGACTCAAATTTAGATAAAAGGTACACTCTAAGTTGTTTTGGACCAATGATGTGAGTGGATGATGAAAAAGGTGAATGATATGGGGGATGAAATTTCTAAACTTTTGGACAACACTCTTAGACTTAAAGGTTTGATGTTTTGATGTCTAAGAGTGTTGTCCAAAACTTTCTCATCACAGATTGAAGCTACTATTTTTCAAGTTCGCAACTTTTATATAGCCCGTCATAAATGTGCTTTATTGAGAGTCACTTATATGAATTCTCCATTGCGGGATGTATCTCATTAGTAGGCCCTTTCTCAATAAGAAAAATGTTATTTCTCTTCACCCAAGATCACACAAAGCACAAGGGGAGAGGATATTTAGCAAGTTCTTAGGGAGACCAAAAAAAAGAAAGATTTTTATACTTGGAGTGTTTCTCTTAACCCAAGATCACATGAAGTGCAAGGGGAGTGGATACGTACTACAAGTCTACACAAGAAAATCACTCACACAATACACTCATTCTTTTTAAATATTTGATAGCAATGATGACTTCATTTTAAGCACCAAATTGAAGTGTATGTATTTTTCCAACTTTAACTAATATCGCAATAGTGAGGATGTATGGGTTTAACTTTAACCAACTCTGAAAGATTTATTGCATTGTATATTTTAAAACCCAATGGAAATTTAGTGGTCCTAAAAAATGAAATGAAGTAGTATATGAGGGGTTATATCATCCCCTAAGTGTCAAGACACGTTTATAATAAATAGAACTAAGAAAAATCAAAAATCCAAATTTTCAATTTTTTTTGGTATTTTCTAGGTTCTAGTAAATCGCATTTTCGGACGTCTTTGAAGAGGAATTTGGGGTTAAAACTTGTGTCGGTCCCTAAAACTTGGTTTCCATACGCATGAAGTTTTAGGGATTGAGTTAGTGCTCTTGGAGACCTTTCCAACGGTGGAAACAGATTTGAATTTCGAGCATCGAGTAGAAAGTTATGACCCCAACAAGTTGGGGTAAATAATTTCCTAGTTTTTTGCTCCTTTCCAAATCTACAAAATCAGTTAGCCTCACAGAAAACAAAAAAAAAAACAAAACAAAACAAAACAAAAACAAAAGTCAGTGAATAACCAAATAGTGGATTAAATTGAAAAATTAAAGCAAACATTAAAATCTAGCTCTATGTTTTACCTTGCAAAAGCATCTCTGGCCATCAAAGGCATCGCTCTGGTGAAATGTGATAGCATCACTCTACAAAAAATAGTGGCATCAATAGCATCACTATATCAATAGTGTCACAATATTCAAAATCTCAATATTAATCAAAAAACATAATGGCGTTGCAATATTCAAAAGCGTTGTTGTAGCTATCAAAGGTGTCACAGTATTCAAAAGCATCGTTGTAGCTGTCAAAAGCTTCACTCTAGTTGTAAACTAAAAAACATGGGAATCTCAAAAGAAATTCGTCAGATTTGGTTAGTAAAGCCCTTCTTCTAGTGCCAAAATGTGATCATAGTCATAGTATGAGCTAAATACACTAGATCCATATGAATTTAAGCTATATTTAACTAACTAAGCTACAATCCCAATGAAATGTTCAAAAGCTTCAAACCAAGAAACCATTAAACTAAGTGTGAAATAAACCATAAAAGCATAAAGGAAACCTAATTTAAAACTCCAAACCTCATCCCATTTGGGGATTAGTGTTGCATTGATGTGGAATGGCAGCCCTTTCCCAATCCCTTTGATAAAATGAGCATCTAATCAAACTCCATTGATGAAAACCAAGCTAAAATTGATGAAACTATGCTAAGGATGGATGAAAAAGCTAACAATGGATGTGAGGATGAATAAAGATAGTATTCAAATGTGCAGCATAAGTTTGCTTTGATGGAATTGGATCCATTTCTCTCCAAAATGTGAGGTATTTATAGGAGAAGATGGTAAACCAAGGGTCAAGATCAATTTGGTCAATCAATGGTCAAGATGAAAAGTGAGGTGAAGGAATGGATCAAGGATTCTCATCAATGGATGAGAATGCATGATCACATGGATCAAAGAATCAATCAATAGCTCACAACGATTCAAATAAACACATTTTCAAAGCTGTTACAAAGTTTGTTAGGAAAGAATTCCATTTTTGGAGCTCAAATGGGAGAATATTCTAAGGGATTATTCCCATGCAAGTGGATGGGTGAGGAAAATTAGTAATTAGTTAATTAAAACAAAGTTTTAATTGTGCAAGTTGAGTGAATTTAGGATTATCATTAAATAATTGATTTATTTAATGAAAAGGGGAGTTTAGTGACATTTAATTAAATGATTTAGATTATTCAATTAAATGAGAGGAGATAAGGGGGGTTTAATTTAAATAATTTTTATTATTTAATTAGACTAAATGAAATGTTAATCTAAAAGGGGGGAATTAACCCAACAAAATTAATTAGATTAATAGATGAGAAAATGATGCATTTAATTAAATAACTAGGATTATTTAACTAAACAGTCGAAAAGAAGATGAATTTTAGGACGAAATGATGTTAGTAGTCAGATTCAAGTGTAAAATATCATTCAGGACAAATTTAAGTGTCTACAATAATAATTTCATTTATTTTTAAAAGAAGATAACAGAGAAATTAAATAATTAAAAATAATTATTTAATTATTGAGAATTAGAAGAGGTTAATTGGAAATGAATTAATTAAATAATTAGAAATTATTTAACTAACATGCAAGAGAAGAATAATTAATGGATTAATTAAATAATTAAATTATTCAATTAATATGAAAGAAAATGATAAATTAGTGAATTGATTAAGTAATAAAGAATTATTTATTTAAAGTAGAAATGAAGGGAAATTTCAAATTTTTAAATAATTAAATAATTAAAATTATTTAATTATCAAGGATGAAAAGGGAAATGATATTAATTTAATTAAATAATGAAATTGTTTAATTAAAAGAAGAAAAAGAATTGATGAGTTCTGATGATGAAAAATGATGGTGTTTTGGAAGAAACAAGTTAGTCATTTTTTGGTGTCTACAACTCTAAGATAGGTAGAATTGGGGAATTAAAGGAACTAGTGTCCCCAATTACTATCAATTACTTGTCCTTTGTAGATATTTTGACATCATCATTTCTAGATAGCTTATTGATTACTTGTAAGACAAAAGAATCATTTACTCTTTTTAAATGCTTTCTTGCTTCTTTATATTCTAGGTATGGATAATACTCCAAAGACCTACTATGTCCATGACCTTCTCCTAATGTTCCTATTGTGGGACCAATCCTAGAAAGACCTCTTGTCTTTCTAATAGATAGATAATGTATGATGTTGTGACCGACGAATGTAGTATAGGTTAACTACACTTGATCCATGAGGATTCAAAGTAGAATTAAGCCACTAAACATCATTCCAATAAGATAATTCAATGTAAACTAAGCTAAGAAGCCATTCAAACTAACATATTAGAACACGAAAGCTTCATAAAAATTTATTCTAATCCATTAAAACTTATCCTATTGGGGGAGTGGTGTCGCATTAATGTGGAATGGTGATCCTTTCCCAATCCCATGGATAATGAGCTTGTTTTGATCGATTCCATTGAAGAGGATTGGAGAAACCGATGAAAGATGTGTTGCAAAACATGATGAAAGCTATTTTAACATGATTTATGCTTATTATAATTGATGTGAGTGTATGCAATCTATTCTAAATGTATACAAGATTCGTAAGATTAAAACCCTAATTTCAAGATATGTTAAATGGATGCACCTACATTGCCATGGAAGTCATTAATAGATTCTCTAAGCTAATAATGCAAGTAAAATAACCTAAAAATGCTTTTAAAACATGAAATATGGATGCAGGATGAGAGTGATTTTAACAACATAAGTTTACTATTAAAAGATGGATCCCTATTCAATAGATGCAAGCTCTATTTATAGAAAAGGAAAAGTGAAACCGATGGCCAAGATCAAAATGATCAATCAATGGTCAGAATGGAAGAAAGATGGAGGCATGGATCATGGATTCCCATCAAGGGTTAAGAATGCAAGATGATATTTAATCAAGGGCTTACATTCATCCAAACAAACACACTTTCAAAACTTGCACAAGAAGTTTGTTGAAAGTTTGTTACAAGGAAGAATATTCCTTTTTTCAAATGAGTGAAGAGAGAGAATATTCTTAAAAGAATATTCTGATGGGTTAGATATTTAGTTAATTAAAACCAAATTTAATTGTGCAAAAGGGGAAGGAATATTCCTTTTGGAGGAATGTGCAAAGGAGGAATATTCCCTTGCAAGTGGGAGGATTAGATTAATTAGTAATTTGATAATGAAATAAATTTTCAATTATGCAAATTAGGGGAATTATATGATATTCATTAAATAAAGGATTTAATGATAAAAGGGGGAAGTGATATGATATTTAATTAAATAACTTAGGGTTATTTAATTAAATAAGAGTACTTAGGGATTAACTTAAATAATTTGATTTATCTAATTTAGCAGGATGAAATATTAGCATGAAAGGGGATGAATTCACCTAATTAGGTTAATTAGGTTAATAGATGAAAATGACATAATTAATTAAATAGCTAGGCTAATTTAATCAATTAAGCAAAAAGAGGATGGGTTTCAGGATGAAGTGATGTTAGTATATCAGATTCAAGTGCATGAGATCATTCAAGACATTTTTAAGTGTCTACAGATGCCATTACAAATTTTGGCTAGTTTACATGATGGTCAACCATTGACGGATGTTGTCCCTTACTAACGAGGCCCAATTAAAAAATTGAACACAATCTTATTAGGTTTAATACCCTTATAACATTTATATAATGTTCTAATATAAGTCTATCAAACCTTGTATATTATATGCTTTATTAAGCATATTCCATTTGAAATAATTATAGTCTAATAACTATTAAATTATTAATTAAATTTATGAATGGTTATTTTGAATAGTTGTGACTAATACTCCTTAAGGTATTATTCCATCATTTATCTTATATTTAAGGAGGTTCCCTCTCATATGAGTGGTGAAGAATTTGGAGATTGATAGTGAATTTTATCACTATGCACATGAGGTATTATTGGTCATGTTGAAGTATGAAGAAGTGTTCCCCAAATTCAATCTATGTTAAAATAGACCATTATTGTAAGTGTTTTAATAAAATGATGCTTTATGGGTTTTCTTACCCAAAAGGGTTTGCCCCATGTATATCTTGTCTAATGTGTAAAATCTATGCTTATATAATTCTCATTTTATTTATTTTATATCAGTATCCTAAGATCATATTTTCTAACATGGTATCAAAGTAGGTTAGACTATACTAATCACTATTGTTATACTGGAAGTCATATAAAGACTTGATGTTAAACTTCTTTATGGCCAATCAATACGTGTGCAAGGTCATTTGTGCAATAAATATTGTGTACATTTTCTATTCCTTTAAAATAAATTCATCCAAGCAAGTTAGAAAATTTTTATCAATTTTTTTACTATTGATATCTAAGAGAACGTTTCATTCTAATAATTTATCCCTGACACATTCATATAGCATAGCATAGTGATTGATATCTATTTGATTGTTAAGTGATGTATGTTTTTAATATTATATGTCATAATTAATTCAAAAATATTTCATTTCCTCATAATCACAATATTCTTATAATTGAAATCACAAAACTCTTTTGAAAGTACCTATCTTATAGCAATTTGTACTTACCTTACTAGATCTATATCCTTTAAAAAATTCAATAGACTTGTCCATAAACATGAGGATAATCAAGAGTAAATTTTAAACATTACCCAAACTTATACCATGTCCATAATTATCAGTAAAAGTAGTATATTTATATTCAAGTAAAATATAAATCTACAAACTCTTTATGTTCATTAAAATTATAAGAAAATACTAAAACCTTTGAACTATAAATTATTAAAACATATCATGATTCTAAATTGCAATCTTTAATTCATTCAAGCCCACTCACAATTTAAATTCTATTATATATTTAATATGATCATTGATAATTAAAAAATAGACTATTATAGACAATAAACCATTCATGATGTATGAACCCTTACAAAACATATCTCTCGTTTTCTAACGAAAATTCATAAATGAAATATTTGACAAGGCACCTCAACTATTTGACAAAATGACATGCACATTCATGGAAATATATTCATAGATATAGATTTGATTTTAAATCAAGCAGATTAAATTTGCAAGGAGGCCAAATATTGAAGTATTTTCCACCATCCTTATCCATGTGTTAGAATGGAAGCTTTGGAACTGGGTATGAAGATTAATAAAAGCATAAAGGATAGGTAAATTATCAAATTTTATAAATTTTGATACCATTTTAATGCAAGCAAGATGTGTTAGATGATTAAATATAGAAAATCCTTCTAGATACACTATTGGAATTAGTTTTATTTCATCTTCATTGGTAATTACAATTTTAATTTCCTATTCAAAGACGTCATAGTTTTATATGTGCAAAGAATGCTCAATCATAAACTAGTGTTTTCTCTTGATTGTTAAGTATGCAGTGTTCTTCAAAATATAATATGAGAACTAGAAATGCTTGACCATGGTTGATCTTGGTTATAGTATTTTTAAGCTTCCATTTTTAATAGCATGATGGTATTTTTTATGTATTTTAAAAAGAAGCACAAAGTTTTCTTGCTTCAATATAAGTGATATAAAGGAAAATCTCTTTCATTTAGTCATATTTTGGATCATTGAATGTGTTAGTAGGTATTTGATGAAGGATGGGTATTATATTGCATTGAGAATATTATTTATTGTAATATATTTGATGAACAACAATATTTCTATTATTCATATGCTTTTCTATTAAGCTATTAATTTATAAATGAAGGATAAAATATTTATTTGAGGGATGTAAAGGATAGTAAATATACATACGTAAATTCAAACTTGATAAGATGCTCACTAAGATGTACACAAAATTCATACAAAAATCCTAGCCATTTGTCAAATCACATGTAATATCTTTAGTGTCTCTAGATCATGTAATTAGGTAAAATATTCAAACAAATCTTTCTATAACTTGGCTTGATGAAATTCTATCATATAATATTCACAAATATAATTAGTTGTTCAACTCTAATTTATAAGTGAGGTACAAAAATTCATAATCAACAAAAAAATCTAATAGATATGTTTATGAAAATTTTCCTCTACTTAATATAAATACATAATTAGATTAAAGGTTATGACCGAGTTAGTCTCATATCGATATGAATTATGAGACAAAGGTAATATGGATTCTCCTCCACAATCTTAAAAATCACCTCAAAGATATCATCCTCCAAGAAGTTACATGTAGATGTATGAGGTAATGAGCCATCGTAAACTTCAAAAGGCACTATTGGTCATTCTTATTTTAGGCTAGGTTTCTTTGATCAAACAATTAGATGTGATGTAGAAAAATAATTCTAAGCATTTCACCTACAAGATCTTGAATCATAAATTTTGATGAAAATTTATTAGACCCTTAACAACACGCCATTAAATTTAGGTTTCCTACTTTAAACTATAATCATTCACATCTGAATCTTAGGTGATTATATATACACTTTGTTGTACTTGAACATCAATAATCAAAGGGGCTCATTATGTAACACTGCAATTGAATTTTAATTATGTATCATCTCAATATACTAATATGGGCTAGGTGTTTGATTCATTAGTTTGATAAGTAGTATGGTCCTCTTTCTCTCTAAAAATATATTATCATTACACCACAATCAATTGGATCTCTTTCATGAACCTTTTTCTATAAATATAGGTGGCTATTGTTTTTATTTTATTTTTATAGTCTTCAAATCAGCTCAAATGAGTGTTTGATCCATATAATATAGGTACTTAGCACATTAAGAGAAACAACATAGAAATTATTTCTAGAAGCCAAATAATGGAATACCAAGTCTCATCACTTAAAATTTCATTTTAGACATTACCTTTGGGTTTTAAAATTGATAATATAATGCTCTAAGAACTTTAGAGCTCATTCATTTGGATGATATTATACTTATATATAAATTATCTCCATTAGTTTAGCTACACTTTTTTTATTACCCAATGCTAGTCTTGGTGCTAAATTTTCCAAACATCCAAGGGTAAAACATTAAAACATATGCAAGTACTACTCTATATGGGTACCAAATAGAAATGAAAGTGTATACCATGGATCTATTGAAAGTGTATACCATGGATCTATTGATTTGAATAGTATTCATGTTCTCAATCCAAATTTGAAAGGATAGTTTTCCTTGGAATTGTCTATAATTTGAGTAAATTTACTTAATATCAATTTAGGATGATTATTTAACCTTTACAATATTTTATTTATATTTATATATTGCACTATATTTAAGACCACTAGAATGTGGTAAATATATTAATATTTGTACAAATAAATCTACTTTATATCAATATAATGAGTTTAAACCCAATGAGAAGGTTCAAAGGGTCTCTTCCTTTTTAATAGGTTGATGTTTAGCATGGTTTTATGGATCAATATTTTTTAAAAACATTGAACAATAATATGTATTTTATTTTCCTAAGCATGAATTAATATTGAGCTTCATCATACTCATCAAAATGGTTGCTCTAACATGTAATTAAGTGTTCTTATAAGCTTTATGTATCCTCTAAATTTCTTGGGTATAATTCACCTAGCTATTTCCCTAATAAACTATCTGAGGAGAAAACCTAGAAAAGATAGATCAGCCATTGCTTAATTTTTATGGATCATTACTATATGATTAGTAACATAACTATTATTTTTGAAAGAAAAATGAAAAAATTATTCATATTTATGTTCATGAAAATATCTCATGATTTCCTTGATAATGATCATTATATTTTTTAGGAATATTATATATTTATTGGAAAATGAAAAATGCATATTAAAATATTTTTTATCAAGAATCAATTTTACTTGATTACTATGTTATTGACTATAGTGATAATTCTATTTTAGACCATGTCTTTAGAAAAAATGTGCAGGTGCTCTTACATGGATAGTGTAATAATTTTAAGAAATCTATCTTCAATGTTTTTTAATCAAAGCCAAAAATATAAAAGTAGCTCCTAAAGAATCAATATGGCTTTTCAGATTTATGGAAGAGCTTCAACTAAATACTTGTAAAAGTACCACCTTATTATATGATAACTAGAGTTATTTTACTCTTACCAAAGAATCTCATTTCCAAAGAGAGAAAAACACATTGAAGATCATGGGCACCTCACTCAAGAAAAATTTCCATCAATAAAGTTCTCTCTAATTTTATTCATCTAAATATTGTATACTATGATCGAGAAGAAATAGATTAGAATCTTAGTCATCACTTATCAAAACCTTTGAGCAATGATTGGCCTTAGCTAATACCAATTTTTGGAATCAACGGACACTGAGAGGGGGGGTGAATTAATGTTCTACAATTTTTAAGTTTATTAATCTGATCTTTAAAGTACTAATAACATTCAACCAAAAGAAATATACATGAGCATAAAGCAAACAACCATAACACCATAACACAAGGATTTTTATGTGGAAACCCTGTTAGGGGAAAAACCATGGAGGTCAATCCACAATATGATCTGAGTATACTCAAAAAGATGTTTACAAAAATGGGAATGCACTTGCATTCAAGCGCACTGCCTAGAGCTCACTGCTCAAAAATAGAAAGGCTTACTACCTTGCAATCAATGTCAAAAGACAACTGGAGTGGTGAACTATGAAATAGAATCTACAAATTCCTAAGAATAGTTCTAATTAAGTGCATTAATCGATTTCTTTGACCTTTTTTCTGATTTTGCTATTCTACTCTGTTCTGCTTCAACTCACATCAAAAAATCCTTTTATGCACAAGTGAAATTGTGCATAATCGCTCTACAACCCTTCTGATTTTCACATCACACATTGACACACTTCGTACATATATCAAAATGATATAATTGATCACTTATATATATTTGCAACTAAAGATTTAATCGCTACATGTTGGCTCCAACAAAATATGAAATATTTACAAACTGTCGGCTCAATCCATATTTAATTTTCAATGCGCACCAACCAAAGTCAGCCACAACATAGTGAGGACCCAAATCAACATGATCGAACACAAAAACACTTAAACAATTACTCCTTGAATATCCACAATGGATATATCCACTTAGTCGGCCTTCAAGCATTGCTAAACAAAAAAATTAATCAACTGGGTCTTCTTACTTGCACACGAATTGATATGAGGCACTAAGATTCAAGAATAACATATATCATATACCAAACAACCTTCCCTGAGATCCACAACTCAAAATTATAACAGAAAATTGCATGTGAATCAATGAACACAATTATGTCGGATGCTCTGTTCTTGTTTGACAGTTAATCACAAAACTTCAATCTAACTTCTGGTATGAAAAAATGATGATGTGTGGATCGAATAACTAACTAGGGTTTCCATCAATGACAACACCAGATGACATGTGCAGTGTCTCTTTCCAACAGTATGTATGTCAATACCACCACCTAATGGCTAAATCCTAGATGTATAAGTCATATGGACATCTATTAAAGTTATTCTCTTTGTAAATCTTTCACTTATAAAAGCATTGTAGTAATTCCTATGGGAACTATGTAATGAACCTGAGGTAAGGCTGATTTGAGGAGACCCATGGTCCAATAAAAATATTTATAAGACCTTATATATAGCATCATTTTAAAACAATAAGATTAAAAATTATGAGAAAAGACTTCCATGTAGTCTGAGATACATGGTCTTGATTTGGGTATATATTTTTGTCCCTATTTATCATTGTCAAAGAAGACCTATATTAATGAGGTACTTCTTTTTTTCTTTTATGGAAATTGACATGTGATGTCCCCTATTAACATTAAGGGGAAGTGTTAGAATTTAATGTTATTAGGGGTCATACCCTTATAACATTTATATAATTCTCTAATATAAGGTTATCAAACCTTGTATATTATATGATTTATTAAGCATATCTCATTTGAACTTATTATAGTTTAATAATTATTAGATTATTAATTATTAATGAATGGTTATTTTGAATAGGTGTGACTAATACCCCTTAAGGTATTATTCCACCCTTTCTCCTATATTTAGGGAGGTTTCCTCTTATTTGAGTGGTGAAGAATTTGGAGATTGATAGTGAATTTATCACTATGCACATGAGGTATTATTAGCCATGTGGAAGGATGGAAAAATGTTCCCCAGTTTCATTCTATGTTATAATAGACCATTATTGTAATTTTTTTAATAAAATGATTCTTTATGGGGTTTTAACCCAAAAGGGTTTTCTCCATGTATATCTTGTGTAATGTGTAAAACATATATGCTTGTATGATTCTCATTTTATTTATTTTATATCTTGTTTGTAATGATTAGTATCCTAAGATCCTAATTTCTAACATTTACACAAATTATTTCTCTTTGAGAATCATACTCATAAACAAATACATTCATTTCTAGTACATCCTAGATTCAAACTCCCCCATAACTATGTTCAAGAGGATAATCATATCAGTAATTTTTGGTTGAAATTTTAATATGTTGATGTTCTTATGATCTTGGTGATAGATTTATCTCCTTAATCAACCATGCTCTATTTAGGTGCTTGAGATTATCATATTCATCCTTTTATAATTCTTTTAAAACCTTTTCTTCTATTAATGTCATCAAAGATGTCTTGAAAAGTAGACCAAAAGCATGTGATTTCATTGATGTTGTAACATCTAGGATGGTGTTCTTGTATTTTGGCTAATAGGCTTGATCACAAGGTAGGATTACTTTTTATCTCTATATGGATGACAGGAATGTTGCAATATGTGCTAACCTAGAGTTAGCTATAATCTTGGACCTAGGAGTTTGAGGATCCTCAAATGTTCTTGTATGAAATTCTTTAGGGTCACTATGGCCCAAATTTGTGGCAATGATTTCTTGGATTATGGAGATTACTTTGGATTCTTTCATGAATCCTTGGAACTTTTATTTCATTTTTGTAGGGAACCTATCAATCTTGTCAACCTTGCATGTCATCCTAAAATTAGAAAAAAACCCCAATATATCTATCATAATTATTTAATGCATTCATTTTTTAATTTCCCAACCTAGATGATTATGTATAAGTAGTAATAATTAATATTTAAACACCATTAGGGGTTTTTTTCATGTTCAGGGAGATTCAAATTCAGTTTGGATGGAATTCTAAAACATGCATAGTATCGTGGAGGTTAGGACTAGAGAGGGAATATGAACTTGGAACTTAGGTTTTAAGTTCTCACTAGAACCCAAGGTTTAATAAAAAAAAAATATTATGGAAAGGTATAGAGACAAGAAGGCCCTGTGGACTTGGAACTAGATTCTAGGTGTTTAAAATATGGGAAGCGGAGGTGAGAAAGAAAGGGAATTTGGAAATTTTTAGTCATAGGTCCTTAGTGAAAACTAAGCTTTGACATCTAAACTTCATTAATGAGAAAAATGGATAGTAGGGAGAAAAGAGAATCTAGGACCAAGAGGTCTTAGGCTCAAGACCCTAGGAAGAACTTGAGTTTAAATTTACAATTTGACCTATAGACCTTTGGTTGAATTAAGGTAAAATTTTAGCATTGAGGAAAATATCCTAGACTACTCTTAAAATAAAACAAAACAAAATCCACATTCTAACAAAAAATGATGAAACCTTATTTGGGTACCTAAAATGTATCTAGATATGATAAAATAGATACAAGGATGACATGGAATATGAATCCATAAAGTTGATCAAATAAAACATGTAAGTGAAAGTGTGATAGACTCCAAGAAAAAACATATCTATAATACATCATGATTTCATGAAACAAGAGTAGACTAGCACCATGATGTTCATAATCTTTAAAGCTCAACACACTCTAGACCTTAAGAAAATTCCATGAATTATCAGTCAAAAACATGCGAGAATAAGCTTTTGAATCACACTATGAATTGAATAGCACAAGTGAAACAAATAATTGAATGAAAATTAAATTACTTATTCAATCAATTATTTTCGAGACCCTATAATTTTATCAAATACTTAAATTCCATTAGTAACTTCATTGAATTCCCAAATAATATAAATGGTATCATTTAATGGTAACAACTAACTAAACTAACAAATTTTAAATATTAAAGTTTAATCTATATTATTTGATGCTATCAACTAACTACATTGTATTGAATTAAAGCAAAAGAAAAATGTTAATTTGAAACTTAATCCTTATTAAAAATTAAGATTTCAAAACAATATCTTTTTAACTTTTTGATTAAATTAAAATGACGTTAAGGAATAAAACGATCTAGCAACTATGGATGAATGAAAGGATATTGAAGTCATTACTATTCATTTGATCATTTTATCTAATAATTTTTATCTAAGAATAATTTTAAAAGGATCTCAACTTGTGAAATTTTTACGATTTAATTAAATATGAGCATTTTAAGCTTTTTATTTTTATATCATTTTTCTCTTTTTACTACTATTGTTTGTTTAACTTTCTATAATTCAATTGAATTTTTATTTTGGAACCATCTATGTAAAAAAATTGAATTCAAGGAAGTATTTCTATGAACATATTTTTTATTATGTTACATAAATAAGGATTTTTGGTATATCCTAGTTTGGTTTGAGTCACCTTATCCATCAACTCTCAATCTATTTAGATTAATTATATCATGAAATGGTATTTTAATTATCTATAAACAAGTTATGATTACCTCTTTATGAATTTTCCATACCCTCTTGTTTGATTGCATATTATATTAATAAGTTGTTGCATATAATACAAATTATACATTAAATACTTTGTTTATTTTGTTATACATAGAAAGGAGCCAGCTAACTACTAGACAAAAAGCACTTATGTACATACAAAGATGCAAGAAAAACGTGCATAACAACATACATGGAAGCATACATAACATGACGAGACGTCATAGTGCGGGGCCCGCCAGATGGGCGATCACTAAATAAAGCAAAAAATGAGAGAAAATGTTCGACGATGGTTAGGTAGGAGTTAACAGCGTTGTTAGGTGGGTTTTCCCACTTGTTTCCGAGCGAAAAAGGCAAGCAGCTGAGCTTTGTCGACAAGTTTCTTTTGTCCGGCATGGGAAAAGTGGAAGGGAATGACGTGGGCCTTTTTTGTTTCAAGAAAGAAAGGTGAAAATACTATTTGTTTCCAGTCTGCACGTTGAAAGGGAAAGTTGAAGGTCTGAGTGCACGTGGATGAGTTGGAGGAGAAAAGTGAGAAAATTGACGTTGTAAGATGAAGTTTGGAGTGCACATGGAGGAGTTGGAGGAGAATATCGACCAAATCGAGGTGAGGGGTAATTCGATTGTAGGCAGAGGGTTTTACAAGATCTTTTAATTTGTAATTTAGAAAACACAATGTGGAGTATTTTAGTTACTTGAATGTCCTTGATTAAATGTATGAATGTCTTCAAAATCACACATTCTATTGTTGTGTTTAAATTTTAGTTGATTGAAAAAAAAAAGTGCATAAAATAATTGTGAATGGGAAACACAGTGTTGGGTTTCAGTTATTTGAATCTCCTTGTTTAAATGTAAAGGGTTATCTCATGGTGGGTTGCTTGCTTCTTAACACCCACGTTTTAGCAACATGGAATGTTACAAAATAGTGTGAATGTATTCAAAATCACACATTCCATTGTTGTGTTTTAATTTCAATCAATGGAAAAAAAAAGGTGCACAAAATAATTGTAAATGGGAAACACAGTGTTGGGTTTCAGTTATTTGAATCTCCTTGTTTAAATGTAAAGGTTTGTCTCATGGTGGTTTGCTTGCTTCTTAACACCCACGGTTTTGCAACATGGAATGTTACAAAATAGTATGAATGTCTTCAAAATCACACATTCCATTGTTATTTTTTAATTTCAGACGATGGAAAAAAAAAAGTGCACAAAATAATTGTAAATGGGAAACACAGTGTTGGGTTTCAATTATTTGAATCTCCCTATTTAAATGTAAAGGGTTGTCTCATGGTGGGTTGCTTAATTCTTAACACCCACGGTTTTACAACATGGAATGTTACAAAATAGTATGAATATCTTCCAAATCACACATTCCATTGTTGTATTTAAATCTCAGTCAATTGAAAAAAAATTGCACAAAATAATTGTAAATGGGAAGCACAGTGTTGGTTTTCAGTTATTTGAATCTCCCTGTTTAAATGTGAAGGGTTGTCTCATGGTGGGTTTCTTGCTTCTTAAAACCCACGGTTTTGCAACATGGCATGTTACAAAACATTATAAATGTGTTCAAAATCGCATATTCCATTGTTGTGTTTAAATTTTGCACGATTGAAAAAAAGTGCAGAAAATAATTATAATTGGGAAAACACAATGTTGGGTTTCAATTATTTGAATCTCCTTGTTTAAATGTAAAGGGTTGTCTCATGGTGGGTTCTTTGATTCTTAACACCCACAGTTTTGCAAAATGGAATGTTACAAGATAGTATGAATGTTTTTGAAATCACACATTCCATTGTTGTGTTTAAATTTCACACCATTGAAAAAAAAAGTGCACAAAATAATTGTAAATGAGAAACATAGTGTTGGGTTTCAGTTATTTGAATCTCCCTGTTTAAATGTAAAGGGTTGTCTCATGGTGGGTTGCTTGATTCTTAACACCCATAGTTTTGCAACATGAAATGTTACAAGACAGTATGAATGTCTTCAAAATCACACATTCCATTGTTGTGTTTAAATTTTGCACCATTGACAGAAAATAGTGCACAAAATAATTGCAATTGGGAAAACACAGTGTTGGGTTTCAGTTATTTCAATCTCCTTATTCAAATGTAAAGGGTTGTCTCACGGTTGGTTGCTTACTTCTTAACACCCACGGTTTTGCAACATGGCATGTTACAAAATAGTATGAATGTCTTCAAAATCACACATTCCATTGTTGTGTTTTAATTTCAGTCGATGGAAAAAAAAGTGCACAAAATAATTGTAAATGGGAAACACAATGTTGGGTTTCAGCTATTTGAATCTCCATGTTTAAATGTAAAGGGTTATCTCATGGTGGGTTTCTTGATTCTTAACACCCATGGTTTTGCAACATGGAATGTTACAAGACAGTATGAATGTCTTCGAAATCACATATTCCATTATTCTGTTTAAATGTTGCATGATTGAAAAAAAAAGTGCAGAAAATAATTGTAATTGGGAAAACACAATGTTGGGTTTCAGTTATTTGGATCTCCTTGTTTAAACGTAAAGAGTTGTCTCATGGTGGGTTACTTGCTTCTTAACACCCATCGTTTTGCAACATGGAATGTTACAAAATAGTATGAATGTCTTCCAAATCACGCATTCCATTGTTGTGTTTAAATTTCACTTGATTGAAAAAAAAAAGTGCACAAAATAATTGTAAATGGGAAACACAATGTTGGGTTTCATTTATTTGAATCTCCTTGTTTAAATGTAAAGGGTTGTCTCATGGTGGGTTGCTTGCTTCTTTACACCCATGGTTTTTCAACATGGAATGTTACAAGACAGTATGAATGTCTTAGAAATCACACATTCCATTGTTGTGTTTAAATTTTACACCATTGAAAGAAAAAAAGTGCACAAAATAATTGCGATTGGGAAAACACAATGTTGGGTTTCAGTTATATGAATCTCCCAATTCAAATGTAAAGGGTTGTCTCATGTTTGGTTTCTTTCTTTTTAACACCCACGTTTTCGCAACATGGAATGTTACAAGACAGTATGAATTTCTTCAAAATCACACATTCCATTATTGTGTTTTAATTTCAGTCAATGAAAAATAAAAGTGCACAAAATAATTGTAAATGGGAAACACAGTGTTGGGTTTCAGTTATTTGAATCTGTTTAAATGTAAAGGGTTGTCTCATGGTGGGTTGCTTGCTTCTTAATACCCATGATTTTGCCACATGGAATGTTACAAAACAGTATGAATGTTTTCAAAATCACACATTCCATTGTTGTGTTTTAATTTCAGTCGATTGAACAAAAAAAGTGCACAAAATAATTGTAAATGGGAAACACAGTGTTGGGTTTCAGTTATTTGAATCTCCCTGTTTAAATGTAAAGGGTTGTCTCATGGTGGGTTGCTTGCTTCTTCACACCCACGGTTTTGTAGTATGGAATGTTACAAGACAATATGAATGTCTTCGAAATCACACATTCCATTGTTGTGTTTAAATTTTGCACCATTGAAAAAAAAAGTGCACAAAATAATTGCAATTGGGAAAATACAGTGTTGGGTTTCAATTATATGAATCTCCCAGTTCAAATGTAAAGGATTGTCTCATGGTTGGTTTTTTGCTTCTTAATACCCATGGTTTGCAACATGGCATGTTACAAAACACTATAAATGTGTTCAAAATCACATATTTCATTGTTGTGTTTAAATTTTGCATGATTGAAAAAAAGTGCAGAAAATAATTATAATTGGGAAAACACAATGTTGGGTTTCAGTTATTTGAATCTCCCTATTTAAATGTAAAGGGTTGTCTCATGGTGGTTTGCTTGCTTCTTAACACCCACAATTTTACAACATGGAATGTTACAAGGCAGTATGAATGTCTTGAAATCACACATTCCATTGTTGTGTTTAAATTTCGCACCATTGAAAAAAAAAGTGCACAAAATAATTGTAAATGGGAAACACAGTGTTGGGTTTCAGTTATTTGAATCTCCTTGTTTAAATGTAAAGGGTTGTCTCATGGTGGGTTGCTTGCTTCTTAACACCCAAATTTTTGCAACATGGAATGTTACAAAATAGTATGAATGTCTTCAAAATCACACATTCCATTGTTGTGTTTTAATTTCAGTCGATTGAAAAAAAAAAGTGCACAAAATAATTGTAAATTGGAAACACGATGTTGGGTTTCAGTTATTTGAATCTCTTTGTTTAAATGTAAAGGGTTGTCTCATGGTGGGTTGCTTGCTTCTTAACACCCATGGTTTTGCAACATGGAATGTTACAAAACAGTATGAATGTCTTCCAAATCACACATTCTATTGTTGTGTTTAAATTTCACTTGATTGAAAAAAAAAGTGCACAAAATAATTGTAAATGTGAAACACAGTGTTGGGTTTCAGTTATTTGAATCTTCTTGTTTAAATGTAAAGGGTTGTCTCATGGTGGGTTGCTTGCTTCTTAACACCCACAATTTTGCAACATGGAATGTTAAAAAATAGTATGAATGTCTTCAAAATCACACATTTCATTGTTGTGTTAAATTTTTGCTTGATTGAAAAAAAAAAGCGCACAAAATAATTATAAATGGGAAAACACAGTGTTGGGTTTCAGTTATTTGAATCTCCTTGTTTAAATGTAAAGGGTTGTCTCATGGTGGGTTGATTTCTTCTTAACACCCATGGTTTTGCAACATGGAATGTTACAAAATAGTATGAATGTCTTTGAAATCACACATTCCATTGATGTGATTAAATTTTGCACCATTGAAAAAAAAAGTGCACAAAATAATTGCAATTGGGAAAACACAGTGTTGGGTTCCAATTATTTGAATCTCCTTGTTCAAATTTAAAAGGTTGTCTCATGGTGGGTTGTTTGATTCTTAACA
>VDFB02303140.1:0-19826 GCA_007258455.2 Sequoia sempervirens
ATACATATATGTATATATATATATACATAGACATATATACACATATACATACATATACAGATACATATATATACATACATATACATATATATACATAGACCTATATACACATATACATACATATACATATACATATATATATACATACATATACATACATATATACATATAATATACATGAAAGGAATCCTTTTATATGCTAGAAAATAGGAATGCATATCGAGTTCCACATTTATATGCTTTGTCAAGATGACCCATGTACATATACACCTAGAAGTGAAGAAAACTTGAAACAATAATGCCAAATTTGCAACAAGTATAACATAAAGTGAAATCATACTTACGGAATCAGGATCTAAAGGATAGGAGGTTGCACCCTCAAAGCCAGACTCCACAGGGGCACCAATGGGTGCTACCAAAAAATAATATTGGGGGGCTCTAGGAACCCATCCACAAATTTTGCTTTTGTAGACATATTTCTAGGAACTTATTTGCAACGACAAAATTTTGCAATTTGAGTTCACTAATTGACAACTCTATTTCACGATAAAAAAAAAGATTAGTGTACTATAACATCCAAATGGTAATTGGTAGACAACTTTAAAATATCAATTTATAACCATTCCAATTTTAATTTTGTTGAAACAACACAAGATACAACAACAAGAATATAAATCCACTTTTAATGTTGTGCAAACACCAGGGGATACATGAACAAGAATAAAAATAATAAATGAAAATTCATATACCCCTATATGTATCTCTTTATCTTTGGGGCTGCTTATATGTGTGTGCATGCAGGCTTTTATTATTTCTATATATGTGTATTTATGCAGATTTTAAATTTTACTATGTTATGGCAAGAATCATATGGTGCAATAATCTTTCCAAAATGCATATAACATCACAAGATTAATTGGAGATTTGGCCTACGTTGCTTGGTATTCAATATTATAGACAAAACATTTAAGCAAAATACCAATGCAAAATGACTTACAAATTCCACAACACATTAGTTTGGGAAACTTCTATTTTGTTATACAAGAGGCACAACGAAGATGATTCTTAGAATACTGTAATATTAAAGAAACACCGCTATGGCTCTTTTGACAATGCAACTTAATCAATATATTTTCCTGCCTTAATAACAAAAAACAACAACAATTACTCAAGAATCAGACATATGTCATGCTTGAGTGTTTTCCTAATAGTTCTTTTATGATTTTCCTATCTATATATAATATTTAATGCCAAATAATGGAGCTTGAATGTAGAATATATGCATGTATATATGTGTAGAAATAATTAAGTAAATATATGCGTTAAATTTCCCCTTTATCAACAAATTTATAAACACACACATATAAGCAAATATATCTATCCATATGTACATATCTATATATGTATTTATATACACAGTACTATATCTAAATACCTATGTATAGTATATTTATTTATCACCATCTAACTCTTGCACTTGGAATTTATGGAGGCAAGAAAAATCCAAATTGTTTTTCCCCTCAATTAATTGACTGGAATGGATACAAATTCAAACCTTTTTGGTTGCTTATACCATATTGTCTACTCCAAAGTTTGGCATTAGTATAGGTAGCTAAAGGGTTGAATTTGAAGCCTTCACAGCCAGTCAATTGAGGGAAAATCCAGTCTAGATGCTTACTTGCATTTTGAAATGAGCCACAGGGGGCCTACTTTGTATATATGGATATATATGTCTACGTACATGTATATTTTTAAATGCGGAATAGAGAATTCTATATATATATATATATACACCAATTGTAATGCAATGGAACAACAAGAGCTAAATGCAATATTCAATGTTGCAGTGGGGAAAAGTTCACTACAAAATATCCAAGAAAATATATCTATTTAGTTGCATTCTCAAAAGAGCCATTCTGGCATTATGAATATGTTACACATACTGCACGATTAAATGTTGGCTTCTCCACAAATAGAATATCAGCTAAAGATATAAAGTTGAAGAGAGAAAATAACTATTACAAAAACACTTAAAAGCCACCAAACTATTTTTTCCTCCATGCCTATACAAAAATCTTTTCAACTTCCCAAATCAAATATGTAAGCCTAGCTCTTTATGACATTACTTATTTTCTTTAGGCTATGGCAACAATTATATGGTGCAACAATCTCCATAAAATGTGTATAACGCCATAGGCTTAATTGCAAATTGAGGAATGCAACTATTGCTAATTTTTGCGCTTAGCAAGCCCATATAGCCAGCTTGTTACATACAATACTTATGTTATGTGAATATAGTTCTTTTATGATATTCTTCCTCCTCTATTTCAAAGCTCTATTTAATGTTCAATTTTAGTATTCTCTCATTTTATGTGGCTTCTAAGTCTTTTCCTAATAGTTCTTTTACAATTTCCCTATTTCTCTATAATATTTAGTGCCAAATAATGGAGCTTGAATTTAGAATATATGTATGGGGCATGCAGATCATCATGGAAAAATAGGCCCTATGGCAAAACTAGAAAAAATCAGAGTTAGGCAAATCTGACATGTAAATCTGAATAAGTTATCTATCTTATCAAAAATATGTAAGAATAGAATTTTCTATCAAACTAAATGTAGTTTCGAAACTACTAGGTTTGCCTAAAAAAAACAAAATCTATTTGGTGAAAATTTGAAATTTCAATGTAGTGGTACATAAATTTTAGGGAAAAAATAAGAAGTAGGTGTCTGCCTGACCACCCTAACCACAATAAAATGATAATATTTTTTATAAGATTTTAGATATAAGTAGAGGACTCATGCCTCATGTGATGTATATTTTTTGTATGTTTTTTTTCCAAGTAAATAATTAATTATGAATTTTTTATTACAATTTTTAAAAAATATAAAACTTATATGTCCTAATTAATCTTTAACTTTGTCAAAACTTCATGAAATTCAATTTTTTCTTTTTTAATCATATAGTATGTGAAGCATAGAATGTGATCAAAAGATAGTTTTGGATTGAAAAAGTGGATACCATTTGAAAGCTATAGATTTTTTCAATCAATTCTATCGACAGGGACTTTAGTCATAATTTGAATAGAAATGAATAATAATTACTTATTAAATTCAAATTAAAGCATACAATTTGTCCCTCGAAGCTGAACATCGCTTAAAAACCCTTTTCGCTTCATCAATTTTGGGTAAAAATAGTCACAGCCACATACCCATCATATTGCCACTTTTTTGCCCATCATGATCCTACACATACCCTATGTACATATATAACCATTCAGCCATCCTTTGATGTATTTCTTTTGGTGAAGTTTCCACTAGTTTGCTACAAATTCTAGCAAAATACCTCTACATGGTGTAGGACAATTCTGAGTCTACAACAAATCCTCTTGTTGTTATAAAGGCCTTGTTTGCAAACCTTTTCTTGTACAAATATGTTTAGTATGGGTTTTCAATCATTCGTGATGTATTAGGGTAGGAGAATAATTATATGAGGTGACCCTAAATCTTTTTATGTAAAAAAGACCTTGCCAATTTAAACTTATAGACAGATAACAAAATTTGAAACATATTGATATAAGATTCAACCTACATCCTTTACTGGTAAATATTGAAGACAAATAGAGAATTGTATAAGAGGTATTAGACCTTATGATGGAAATTAGCTATAGGCATCTCCACCTATAATTCTATCACTATCTAGACAAGGTGTAACACCAATTTCTATGTAACAATTAGTTTCTCAATTGAAAATTCAAGCTACATTATTTTCCACTAAATATTATAGACAAAATAGGGAAATTGTAAAACAACTATTAAAAGAACAGTTAAAAATCATAGCTAAATCGCAGATGAGTTGGAACCCACACTAAACATTTTTTGTAGAAGACAAGTAGGCTATGTAAGACTTGGTTTGTGAATTCAAATTTGAAGCTACATTCTTTGGCACAAAACCCATATTAAATAGAACTCATAAAGCCAATGAGTACCAATAATCTACACAACCTCCCCACAATGGCATAGGCTTAATCAAAAATTCAAGCTACATTGCCTAGGAGTAAATTTTGCAGAAAAATAGAGAATTTGCAAAAGAACTATTGCATGAAAAATCCTCTTGTCGGTCAAGCTGATGAAGAACCCACCAAAAGTTAAAATAGATAAAAGAGATATTAGAAACAATAACACTTACCAGCTACCAAACTAATTTTATATCCAACATGTTCATAATCTACAAATGGTCCTATGTTAATGCGTCCAACAACATAGATGCAAACATATAACTAAAACAATAAATGGAGGGAAATAAAAATACTAACCCTAAGCATATTTATTGAGCAAAGAAACAAGATTCAACTACAATTTCTCATATGGTAACGGGTATAAAGCCAAAGATGGACAAGGATAAACTCACTCGCATCCCAAGCAAGCGCCTATCAAAAAATATGCACATTATGTGAAAGGTAAACAGTAGGAAAAAGAATATCACACAACATATTGGTGCAAGACAAGCAGTCTATGTAACAACTATAAGAGCTATTAGGATGATACTTACGAATCAAATGTATGTCATTCTCTAGTGTTTTCCTTATAGTTTTTTTACAATTTGCCTATTTATCTATAATATTTAATGCCAAATAATGCAGCTTGAATTTACAACATATGCATGTATATATGTGTATATATGTGTCACTGAAAAATTGACCTTTTCTTGACATGGGATTAATTCATGATAATTAGACTTAATGAGGCCTTAATCTAGTGTTATGAGGCATTTTTATGTATCCACACTAGGTCTTGGACCCTGTGTCAAATAACATGCTTTTAATGATGTCTTGTAAAGGTGTTATAAAGTGTTGTAAAGGACTTTCACACTTTTCTAGAATTAATTAACCTACTTCTTTCCTAAATTCAACATTATAATAACATTACTCCATCAATATTGAAGATTCTTAATATGAACTTAATGACAAACTAGTGTTGTAATGTGATTTATACATTCACATTGGTTCTTGTGCACTTCGAGGCTATGTGGACCTAATTTTAGTGTTGTAAAGTGCATTTAATTGCAATTTCACATTAATTTATGTGTCTCAAGCCCTATTTTACATTTGCATCATCATTAATAGGGCTTAATTGACACATATTGTGCATCCTGAGGCATAATTTGATCAAATAACTGACATAGTCATCATATAATCCTAATTTTCTTACTTCTTGGCATTCTAGATAGAAAAGACCCCTATGGGATCCATTCACCATGCTTAGTGAATGATTCCCATCTAGGTGGTACTCATTCACCATTAGTGGCGAATGGGTCCCATTTTGAGTCATTTTCGAGGTTTGAGCAGGAAAAATTAGGTTTTAAGTTCAATTTTTCTACATGTCTGCCTATGATGAGGTATAGTTAGGATACTAAGGCACAATTGACTATAAATAAGTGTTTTTATCCTCATTTTACATCTATCCATCCCTCTCATCAATCCAAGAATCCATTATTCATCTATCTTCTATCACAAGTCAAGCAAACTAGGGATTTCTCATTGCAAGTCTTCAATTGAGCTTCTATGACATTCAAGGGGTTGAATCTTTCATACATGTTGTA
This sequence comes from Sequoia sempervirens, assembly GCA_007258455.2. Lineage (NCBI taxonomy): Eukaryota > Viridiplantae > Streptophyta > Pinopsida > Cupressales > Cupressaceae > Sequoia > Sequoia sempervirens. Next base: position 5,600 of record VDFB02303140.1, read on the forward strand.
AAATTTCAAGATCTATCATCATGGAAAGGTAATCAATTCCATTTTGCATGCTTCATTTCATTATTTCATCATTTTTTTTAATTACCTAAAAGGGGTTTGACTAAAGAAAACCCACATGCCCTAACATTCAACATATATCTCTTTCTTTGTATTATTTTTGTAGATATAGGACTCATTAATTCAAGTAAAATATCAACAAAAAGTCCACTTTTACACTTTCGAATACGACGGAGTTTAGAGTGGACACACAGTAGGAAGGAGAAGTGCATATCGGAAGCTTCCAAAATCCACCTTCAAAATATAGAAATTAAAAAGTGGGAATTATTCACCATGGCTGGAGAATGAGTCCCACCCAAAGTAAGTTTTTGAATTTTTACATTTTTGGATACCCTTTTGTCTTAAACGGGCTCTGGTTCAGTTTTGCAGAACTGGGACTGATTCACCCAAAGTAGCGAATGAGTCCCACCAATCCTAAATCTTAGTATCAATATCCTTCAGATGTCTTCTCTAGTCCTCATCAAGCTCCCAGGTGCACTCTTTTAGTTTGATTCATTTATGTTAAGTTTTGCATTCATTTTTAGTTCATTTCTACATATCACATTGTGTTTTCAAACAAATCATAAATCTTAGTTGTGCTTTCATTTTCAGTAATTTAGATTAATCTATTTTATTTATTTAAGTTCATTTACATCATATCTCATTGAATACATCCTACTTTGAATGTCACATAAGCATTTTTGGATCTAATCTCTCTCCTTTTGGGTGAAAAACCCTATAAGAGTTAGAGAGTCCATCGGGTCCAAAAATCTATGTCACAATATATACCTATTACCATAGAAGCAATTGTAGTTAAATTTTCTTTCTTTTATTATTGGTCTATTGTTTTCATTATGTGTGTATATCTTTGGCATTGCAACCATTACCGAGGAGGAATTGTAGCTATCTGTGTGTAGGGTTTAGGGTTGTATGAAACTATTGACATATTGGAGATAAAATTACTTTGGTGGTTGTTTAGTGTTATTCTAATAGATATTTTACAATTTCTCTATTTGTATATATTATCTAGTGTTAGGTGATGTAGCTCAAATTTTCAATGGAGCTTGTGGCATTATACTGATTTTTGCATGGGTGTTTTACATAGATGATTAATTTATTGTTAATGTCTTCTTGTTATATGTTTCTATCTTTGGTGTTATACCCATTTTCGAGACTTAAAAGAGATTATTGCTCTTTGTGGGTGGAGAAATTGCAGTTAAATCTTGGTGCAAGACAAGAAGTTTATGTAACAGCTGTAAGAGCTATTGTGATGATACTTATGAATCAGATGTATGTCATTCTCCAGTGTTTTCCTTATAGTTTTTTTACAATTTTACTATTTGTCTATAATATTTAATGCCAAATAATGCAGCTCAAATTTACAACATATGCATGTATATATGTATATATGTGTAGATATATGTATAATATATATATACTTGTTACCATAGGAGCAATTGTAGTTAAATTTTCTTTCTTTCACTATTGGTCTATTTTTTTCATTATCTGTGTATATCTTTGGCATTGCATCCATTACCGTAGGAGGAATTGTAGCTATCTGTGTGTAGGGTTTAGGGTTGTATGAAACCATTGACATATTGGAGATAAAATTACTCTATGGTTGTTTAGTGTTATTCTAATAGCTCTTTTACAATTTCTCAATTTCTATATAATATCTAGTGTCAGGTGATGTAGCTTGAATTTTCAATTATGCTTGTGGCATTATACTGATGTTTCAATGGGTGTTTTGCATAGACGATTAATTTATTGTTAATGTCTTCTTGTTATATTTTTCTATCTTTGATGTTATACCCATTTTCGAGACTTGAAAGAGATCATTACTCTTTGCGGGTGGAGAAATTGCAGTTAAATCTTCTTTCTTCCGTCAAAAAATATGGTTGGGCTAAGTAATTTTTGTCACCCTTGTTTATTGTTTCTAGTTATATATATATATATATATATGCATATATATATATATCTATATGCATACATACATACATACATATATATGCATACATACATATATACATACATACATATATATACGTATATATATACTCTATGCATCTTTGCTGCTATACACATTTTGTACATTAGTCCCTTGCTATCTTTCTAATTGATCTAACTTCAAATTCTTACAAATAAAATGGTATAGATTGTGAGTAGATAGATAATTTATTCCTATGTTTGCATATATATAATTGCACAACTATTGAGCTCCCATAGTTTTCATTTTCAATGAAGTTTGTGGGGTAATACTCTTTTATACATGGGTGTTTTGCATAAATGATTAATTTATAGTTAATGTATTATTATTATATGTTTTTGTATAAAAAGAGTTGCATTATCTGGCATTTCATATTATACAGAAATGGAGAAATTGTAATAGAGCTATTAGTAAAACATACATACATATATTTATACATATATACATATCTATACACATGTATATATATATATACATTTATATATATACATATTTACACATATATACATATGTACACACACACACACACATATATATAGACTTAATCTAGACTCAAAGCTATATTAGTGTTATTCTATAGCTCTTTTATAATTTCTCTATTTCTCTATAATATTTAACTAGTGTGAGGTGATGCAACTCGAATTTTCAATCAAGTTTGTGGGGTTATACTCATTTCTACATGGGTGTTTTGCATAGATGATTAATTTATTGTTAATGTCTTCTTGTTATATGTTTCTATCTCTGAGGTTAAACCCATTTTGGAGACTTCAAAGAGATTATCGCTCTTTGCAAGTGCAAAAGTTGTAGTTAAATCTTCTTTCTTCTGCTAGAAATTGTAAAAGAGCTACTACACGACAAATCTTATTCATAGCTCAGAAGACAGAAGTATTTTCAGAAACTTCAAAAAAATAACAAACACTCTGCATATCTATATATTTGCAATTTCTCCATCCATACAAAACCATAACAACAAACATCTATGGAAAACGACTAACAGATTGTGAAGAAAAATAATTTAAACATAAACAATAAACAAACCATTTATACAAAACACCCAAGAAAAATGACCTATAGATTGCACAACACCATAGTTTTAAAACCCTCCAATCTACCATAAAATGGAGCGGAGGCCGATGATTTTTACAATACTCTGGTATCAAAAAATAGTATCATTTTTATAATAGTCCACTATGAAACCAATAGCATAATGGCTCTTTCAACCATGCAACTTAATCAATATGCTTCCACACATTGCATAGAAAATCAGAGCTACATTGGCTAGAATTAAATATTATAGAGAAATAGAGAAATTGTAAAACACCTATTACACAACAAATCCCATTCAAGGCTTGGGTGACAAAAATCCCTTTGGAAACTTCAAAAAAATAACACACCCTCTGCATATCCATATATATACAATCACTCCTATCTTAATCTACAATTGAGCAATAAATTACTAGCCCTAACCATTTTGACAGAAGAACCTAGATTTAATTACTATTGCTCCTATGGTAATGGGTATAAGGAAAAAAATGCACAAAGATAACTACAAACAATAAACCAAGAACGAAAAACTTACAAACCCTAACCATATTTCTTGATGAAACAAAAAAAGATTCAACTACAATTTCTCCATCCATAGAAAATGATAACGCTAGAAATCCATGCAGTACAGCTTACAGATTCAAGACAACAATAGTTTTAACATAAACAATTAAGAAACAATCTATACAAAGCACCCATGTAAAATGACCTATAGATTGTGGAGAACGACAATTTTAAAACCCTCCAATCTGGCACAAAAAGCAGTGAAAGCTAATGATTTTTATAGTTGTCTCCTATGAAACAAACCAAGGAACCACATGCAACGGATTTTACAATAGTCCGCTATCAACCCAACACCATAATGGCTCTTTTAAAAATGCAACTTAATCAATATACTTCCTCACACATTACACAACACGTATTAGTGTTCAAACCCTGAAACCTACTATCAAGACAAACATTAAGTAGAAAATGAAATACATAAACAATGAATTAATCATTTATGCAAAAAACCCATGCAAAATGACTTACTAATTCCGCAACTCAATAGTTTTAAAACCCTTCAACCTGCTAAAAAATAGAGTTGAATATGATGAAATTAACAATAACATGCAATCAAACCAACACCACAATGGCTCTTCCAACAATACAACTTCATCAAAGTATACTCTCACACACCCCAACATTCAATATTGCATTTACTTCATCTGCCGACATCGTGCAATGACAGGATACATTGGCCCTCGTGCCAACAAATGCTTACCATTCATCTTCCCCATATCTAGGACACCATTCTCCACCTCCACCAACCTACGTAATTACCAAGGTCCACGTCACCACAAAAAAAACCCAATTACCTCCCTATCAGTGGCGAGACCCCTAGTGCTAGCAAATCCAATTCCTCGCTGGGTTGACAAAAATCCTAACAAAAAATTTAAACAAAATAGCATATTAGTTAATGAAAAAGAAAGAAATGTAAATACCTAAATCTTGAACCATTTAAAGAAAAACTGTGAACTTCGAATAGGCATCTGACTGCATCATATTAAAGGCCGCAAGTATCGGCATATCCTTTTAGTTTTTCATTTTTCTTAAAAAAATATTTGCATGGATTAAATAGACATTTTTTTAAGGACGCAAAAATATACTGTTATGAAAAGTTCATGATATCATGAATACGATAGGTTAGTGTTGCATCTATTCAGTCCAAACAATTCCAATCCATCATCCCCAAAACTATACGATATGCATTACACCACATTCTTTATTGGGTCTCGGTTGTTTCATGTTATTACCAATCAATTCATCCAATAAATTAGGGAAGAGGTTGTGGTAGATGAGCATCCTAACTTTACACTTCTCAAAATTTTAAATTGAAATTTCAAATCACTTCCATTTTTTAAGAGTAGCTTATTTGGTAAGTCTTTTTCTTATAACTTAGATTTTAAGGTCACATAATCAAATATGATGCCACACCAACATGCTTTGTCAAGGTTAGTGTTGCATCCAAACAATTCCAATCCATCATCCCAAAAAATGTATGATATACATTACACCACATTCTTTATCGGGTCTTTGCTATTTCTTTTCGTTGCTATGTGATTATCAATCAATTCATCCAAGTAGACAAATAAATGTCAGTTTATCATACAGTGAGAGATTTTATATCATAGATTGTTTGTTTCATATATAGACATACATGTTCTTATAGATTTTTTTATATAGACAAACATGTTCTTATATGTAATAGATGTTTATATATAGTAATAAAATAAAATTTATATTTTCAATTATTTAGAAAAGTAAAAATGTTTGTGATCAATATTTCATTGTCTTTTTTATCAAGGATATAAATTGTTAAGATTGGAGAGTTTCTCATGAATTTTTATATATATAGACAAGCATGTTATGTGACAATTGTGTCAATATATAATAATTGTTTAGAGATAGTAATGATATAAAGTTTACATTTACAATTATATCATCAAAAGTAAAACAAATTGTGGTTAGTGTCTTGCAATGCCATTCTTACCAACAACATAAATTATTAAAATTGAAGAGTTTGCAATATATTATTTTATATATAGACAAATGTGTCCTTATGTGACAACTGTGTCAATATAATAGTAATGAAATATAGTTTATATTTTCAAAATTATATAAAAAAATTGTGATCAATGTTTCACGATGTCTTTGTTAGTGAGAGTATAAATTGTTAGAATTGGAGAAATTCCAATATATTTTTCTATATAGATAGTTATGAAATAAAGTTTATTTTTTTTATTTTACATCAAAATTCAAATTTTTTTGTGATCAATGTTTCACAATCTCTTTCTTACTAAAAGTATAAATTGTTAAAATTGGAGATTTTTCAATCTCTTTTAGTGCAAATAATTCAAGAATTATACAATATGTGTAAAATCGCATTCCTAATTCAATCTCTCTGAGTTATTTTTGCTTCTACCTAAAACCCATAAGTTCATAATGATATGGGTCAAATTTATTCTTGTTTGTAATAGGTAGTCAATTCCATCAAAATCAGATGAATAAATTTTAGTTTACATCAAAAGTAAAATTGTTTGTGATCAATGTTTCACAATGTCTCTTTGATCATCAATATTATAAATTATTAAAATATTGGAGTTTCAAATAGATATTTTACATATAGACAAACACATTTCTAATGTGAGAAGTATGGCAATATATAATACATATTTACAAATAGTGATGAAAGAGATCCTATATCTTAATTTATACATCAAAAGTAAAAAATTGTGATCGATATTTCAAAATGTCTTTCTTACCAACACTATAAATTGTTAAAATTGGATATTTTTATAGATTTATCTATATAAGGACAAATATTTTCCTATGTAACAATTTTTTCAACATGTAATAGATATTTATAGATAGTGATGAAATAGAACTTATATTCTTAATACTCCAACATAAAATATATTTTTTTATAGAAAACAATGAAACAATGAACTTCAATTACTTTATGCATGCATAGAACACTGCAATTTTTAATATCTTCAACACACTTTACTTATCTTTATAACTTGGAGTTGTAGTCTTTCTTTGTTCTTTTCAATTTATCCATAAAATTTAAGCCTTAATTTGAAGACCCATTTATAATTAATGGCTTTTACCCATAATTTACTTCAATATTATGATTCTTAAACATTTATTTGGATTTTCTTGAAGCGTCATGCTTATTCTTTCAACAACTCCATTTGTTGTTGAGTATATGGAGCTAAGAGTTTCCTCTTAATTCCTTTTATTTGTAAAACTTAACCAAATAATTTGAGGTATACTCTCTCCCATTACTTGTTCTCAATATTATTATAATAATTATTACATTTATTCTTCGATTCGTGTATAAAATTCTTGGAAAAATTAAATGCTTAAAGATTTTCTTAATGCCTTTTGTTTGCATCCACCAACAAATATCTTGAAAATTGAAATTTCTTTATAAAAACTATTTTAATTTGTCTATTGTAGTGTCAAAAATTGGACCCTATGCAAATTTTTCACTTACACATTATGCTTGATGCATCTATGACAAAATCTATAATCATTATTGACAAAAAGGTTCAACGATCAAAGGAATTCATTCTAGGAAGTTTTGAGCTTTATCTGTATAGATAATAGCAAGGGTGCATAAATGTCCTCATGCCATGTTAGTGTCCAAGGCGAAGAAATCACCTAAATGGTATCATATTTTTTGTATTTAGTGCTTACCATTTCTATAAACAAAACATGTTTATCATAGTATATCTAAAATTTATTTGATATATTTGATTATATTTATTTTATTTTTATTAAGAAAGTAGGGTTAAAGTGACCTAACCCAAAAAATAATGTGAAATAGACTTTGTTGATAGTAAATAAAAAAAAACAAGACAACAAAGAAAGAAAATGATTTCTAGTCAATAGAATAGGCCTATAGGCCACCCATAGGGTTGTAATTAGACAAAAACCCAAAAATAGTTAAGCAAACAGTAGGACAAACCAACCCAACCTATAGGCCACCAACAAAATAGTTCAACAACCCAAGCTTGAATTTAGAAAAATTTCCTCCAAAGGCTTGTTAATTGAGGTAGAGTTTTTCTTAGGAGTACACCTCTTCTTGCATGGCACGTCAGTCCAAGAAGAAGCATAAACAAGGTTTGAATCATTTTACAAGAAGGCGGAGAATCCCCTTCAGAAAAGAAAATAGGTGGAGCAATAGGATCAACAAGTGGAACATCCAACCTAAAACAACATTGGATAGAACTATGGAAGAGAGTGCATTATCTAGAATTGGAGTAGTAGGAGCCTCAAAGGAGGCAACATGCACAATAGTAGGAATAGCTTTGTCCAAAATCTAAGTAGCAGTATCCATATGAGTGGTAACATTATCAACACTAGTCACTTTCTTTTGAACAAGAGGAGGAGGCTCAGAATCCTCACTATCAAAAGAAGAGGAACCATTTGGGTACACTGTTAGATGGTCCTTGAGGGGATTCTTTCACCAAGTAGAAGAAGAAGAAGGACAAGACCTTTGAGAGCAATCGCAAGCCAAGTTTCTAGTAGGAAAAAAATGTCTATGTAGTGAAATGTGATACCTTCATAATCCTTGAGCTGAGACCAAGACCAATCCTTCACTTGGAGCACAACCTCTCTAGGTAGTACCTGAGACAGATCAACCTCCACCCAAATTTGAGCATTGGAAGTGTGCATATAATTCAAGGAAACCTCATCCACTTTCAAAAATATTCCATGAGCATTTCCTATGCCCTGAAGAGAAGAGGAGCCCCAAAACTATAAGGGGAGATAAGGAAATCTCACCCGAATAGGCATAATATCAATGGGTTCCTTCATGATGGTAAATTGTGTCTCAACCATGCAATTATATAAAGGTTATTGCTGATAGGATATATATATATATATATATATATCCTAGTTACACTGATAGGTGTAAAATACAATGGAAGCAAGGGGGGAGAATGGGATGCAAGTAAATAATTTTTGTTAACTTTTTCAGGAAACTACAAAAATGGACGACATACATTAGATAAATGATACATTGTAAATATAGACCATTAATTATTAGATTTTAGATCTAATGGTGGATATTTTTCTTGTCTATCTTGCCCTAGAATGTAACCCTATTTTATAGGGAACTATATTACGACTACGATAGAGAGGGACAATAATGTATTCTGAGAGTTTGATAGTAGCCATGTTGTCTTTTGATCTCTCAGTAGTGATACTTCTGTGAGGAGCTTGCTTTGCAAGTATATTGTAATCTTTGTGATTTACTGAATAATATATTGGGTAGTTTTGGAGTGTGGGGTTTTTCTCTCGAAAGGGTTTTTCCCATGTAAATCACTATTTCATGGTATGCATGATATTTATGCTTATTTATGTTTAAGATTTTGTAACTAATAAAGATCTGTAAATTTTTTGCATTATTCTCCTCTCAAGATTAGTGTAGGAAGTTGTTTCACTACCTTATATTCCTTACACTTCAGGGGATTGAAGGATGGAACCCATGGCCTCAAAGATAGGGAATGAGAATCCTAAAAAAACAAACCCTTGTATAAAATGGCTTGTCGATCCTTAGAAGAAGAAAAGCCAACAACAAAGAAAAATGATAGCAAAAGGATAAATCTCAATCCTACCTCCCACCAAGGGTTTCCAGTGCTTCATTACCCATATATTCAAATCTGGAAGAGAAGGTCCTAGATGGAAAAATCTGTAGATTAAACCCATTTTAGAGAAATGATCAATGATCTCAAAACCCTCTTGCCCAAAGGAGACAACATGAGTAGTAGAGGCATAATTCAACATTCGCACAAAGCTCACCCCTACAACATTTGAATTCACAACATCAACACAAAGCTTATCACCCCTATATGGAAACATAGGAGAGTCCATAGCTAAACTCATAACTTAGGAGGTATAATTAAATCCACAATCGCATGTTAAGATAAATCTACAACTTGATCGCATTCTAGCGAGACAGGATGCAACATAGAAAGAGCAGGAGGTAGGGGAGTTGCGAGAGAGTTGTTTGGAGTCTACATTCAAAAGAGTGCTTGGATGGGAGAGTGGGCAATCCATGGGTGGGAGAGTGGGAGGTATGAGTTATATTTATTCCTAATCATATCTTAATTTTTTTTTTTTTAAATCTCTATTTATAGTTCACTTGAGCTATGTCAATTGAGGTAGTTGAAAGCTATTTTCTCCTTAAGATCACATTAGATCATGAGAGTAGAAAATTCCCTCTTGTATATTTTTGTCAACCTGATGTGAAAACTCTCATGCTAGATATTTTTGGTTCAACATTTTAATGCATTTGATATTGACTTCTCAAAGAAAGATTTTGATATGCTAGAGGATGTCCTAGATGGTTTCCTAGAGGCATCTCCTCAAGTATTCAAAAACCTGTTATAGCAACTCCACCCTTATAATCTCCTTTTGTGTAGGATGATAAGTTCGTAAATGTGATTATAGTATTTGTTTCCCTTTAAAGGCCTAAGACACCAATCGTTTGTGTGACTCCATCTAGTCCTTCTTCGAGGAGAGTCCATTGTATTTGTGGTGTTCTATTTAATAATTATTCTCCACATATTTATATGAGGTATACACAATTTAATGATTCTTATATTGTTGTATCTCATACTTATAATACTAGAATGAATAAACATAACATTGATCTTGACCTACATCCTTAGCAACTTATCAAGCAGACCTTCCTAAAGCACCTAAACCTTCAATCAAGAAACAAAGTGAGTATGATCTTATTGAGCAACTTCAAGTTATTGTTGCTATGATATCACTTTGTGATTTTCTTCAAATTAGCCAAGGGTGATCCCACAAAATTGGTTTACAATTCTATTGAGGAAGCAAAATTGCAAAAAATTCCCCCATGAATTTTTTTTGGGTTTTGGGGGGTTTGAATGAACTTAGGGTCCAAAAAAACCCAATAAGGGTTCGCTTGAAGCCCCCTTTGAGAGAACCCTATTAAATGCTAGGTCCCACATATTTCACATTTCCTAAAATAAAAACAAAGAGAAAATTTAGAGAAAGAGGGGTTCACTCAAACCAAGGTTTGAATGAACCCATGTTCAAGCAACCTCCAAGAGGGTTTGTACAAACCCGGTTCATTTGAACCCCCTTTCCCCTTTGGTACCAAAAATCTAGAATTTTTCCCTTCGAAGCTCAAGTTGAGGATGAAAATGGAGGAGACTTCATGACCCAACTAGATGATGGTAGTCCTCAAACGAGCTATCCATCAAATATAATTTTAATATGTTTTGGTTTTATTATGTATTTTTTTTTTACTTTGATTAAACATAGGTTTTTCACTAAAAATCAAGATCTCTATTCTGCACATGTGGAAAAATAGTAGATTATCAAAATAAAATTTGAAAAATATATGTAGGCTAGGTATTGATGTCCTTGATCTAGTTTAAAAAAAATCAATTCATACAAAAAGTTATGTTGTATACAACTTCTGCCTATGTCTGAATTGTAATTGGTTTGACTTCAAAAATTGATTAAGGAAAAAATATTCAATAAACACTATGAAACCAAATTAAAGGGTTAGATATCGTAGTTGTAAATCTAAATTCAAAAAAAATAGAATTTATCCTTCATAGAAAAAAATTATATTGTATATGGTGAGCATCACTCCTTAAAAATGGTGTTTAATAATAAAAACTAGTTTTTGAAGGATATGGAAAAATAAGTACAATCTAATTCCAAAAAGTTAGAAAAGAATATATTTAGAATCTACAGACAAAATTTCACAAATCACTAGTTTGCATCATCTTCAAATTCCTCATGGTTTAGCCACTATAGGTGCCTGAAAGTGAAGATTTAGTTAGAAAAAATCAATTTTGTGTCCAATTTGGCCAAAAATTGTAAACCAGTATTGTGGGATCAACCCCCATTTTATTAACATATTCTTCAATAAGCTCTTCAAAATATTGTTTACCCTCTTTTGCTAGGCTAACATATGTGAACGCATTGAGATAATATTCTAGCAAATTCGTTGAATATTAAATTCTATCCACATGAACTCCCACCTCCAGAAGTGAGAAATCAAGCATATTTGTTGATGATGATCATTTACATTAATAACATCAACATTTTATGCGATCTCGTTAACACTACTTCAACACTCAATGTTTGTAGTATTGATCTATGGCCTAAAGTTAAAGTCGATTCAAGTTCTCTTGCTTCATCCTCTTTATTTATTAATGGTTTTGATAACACTAGTCGGCAAGCTTTGGGAACTATTATTTTTCCTTTAAATATAGGACCAATCATCATTCCTACCCTAGTTTATGTTATGCCAAGACCTTTACCATATAATCTCCTATTGGGTAGACTTTGAATTCATTCTTTAGGAGTGGTCACTTCTACCCTTCATGGATAATTTATGTTTGTTTTTAAGAACCAAGTAGTTAAAATCAAGGATGAAACTAATGCTATGAATTTATGTCAAATGGCAGTTGTTGGTCATGCCTTACACCTACCTTTCAAAATTAAATTCCTTCACTATCTTCTAATGCATTGACATATACTTCTGTAGTATCCCTTGCAAAAGACACCCATGAGAAGAATGTCCCTAAAGAAGATTCTCCTAAAGAAAAAAATCCTAATTCTACTCTTTCTAATTATCTTAAACAAAATGCATGTTTGGCTGATGATTGGGGATATTTAGATTTCACCAAATCTTACATCAAGGAATACAAAGTAGATCCAATCCACTTGAATATTTCAAAAATATTATTTTCCCCTACTAAAAACCTGATTATTATAATTTTGTAAAGTAGGGTGATACTTATAATATTGATTACACCCTATATACTAGTCCTCCTACTTATTAGGAGTTGTGATCATGTTATGGAATGGGTTTTAATATTATTTCTAAATTTGATTATGGAGGAAAAGGTTGTGTTTGGTTATGTTAATATTCCTTCGTTGTCTAGATCTACTTTATCTCATTCATCTATGACTATTCTAGAAGGACATTTGTGTATTTCCTTAGAAGTAAATCAAAAGATTTCAATTGGTTTAAGCAGTTCAAATCCTTGGTTAAAATATAGAATTGTAGAAAAATAAAATGTTTGAGAATGGATAATGGTGGTGAGTTTTCTTTTGCACAATTCAATCGATTTTGTTAGGACCATGGGATCAAGAGATGCAAGAAAACTCCATACACCCCACAACAAAATGGAGTTATAAAGAGAATGAATAGAATGATAATGGTGAGGGCTAAGAGTATGTTGAGTGGTGTTGGCCTTGAACATAAGTTCTAGGCTAAATTTGTAGCCACTATGTATGTTATTATATCATTAGACCTACTTCGGTAGTTGCTAAAAATACACTCGTTAAGGTATGGTTTGTCCAAAGGCCCTCAATGAGACATCTTAGAGTATTCAATTGTGAGGAATATGCGCATGTGCCTGATGTGAAGAGGTATATGCTGGAGAACAAGGAAATGAAGTGTATCTTCAGTTTCTATGGTGTTAGTGTGAAAGGTTTGAAGCTTTGGAATCTAGTTGTATAGAAGGTTCTCTACACTAGTGTAATCTTCCATGAGTTGAAACCTTTCACAATTGATCTACAACTATAGAAGGAAGAGAAGGAGGTATTTCATATTTCACCCACTCTTGAGAGAGATGAACTACACACTCCTAGTGGACCTAATGATGAGGAAAGCTCTAGTAGCCCTGACAACTCTAAAGAAGAGCTAGAACCTCAACCTCAACATTTGAGGAGGTCTATGCAAGAAAGGAAACAACCTGATAAATTTGTGTATTCTATGTTAGACTCCAATTGCATTTTTTTTATTGCTAACACTTATGAGCCTAGGAATGTTAAAGAGGCTATGGGTATGAATGATGTAGATTCTTAGATGGAAGCCATGAATGAAGAGATGACAAAATTAAAGAAGAATGCTATGAGCCTGGATATGGTACCTTTGCCTGAAGGATGTAAACCTTTTGTATGCAAATGGGTGTTCAAAAAGAAAATGAGTCATAATGGTAGTGTTGAGATGTATAATGCAAGGTTGGTCATGAAGGGTTATTCGCAAGTGGAGGGAATTGATTATGGGAATATTTTCTCTCATGTTGCTAAGTTGACATCCATTTGGTTCTTGTTATCACTTCTAGCAACTCATTACTTTTAAGTCAAGAAATGGACATGAATAAAGTTTCCTTGATGGTGATTTGGAGGATAAAATTTATATGTGGCAACCAAAGCATTTCATTCTGAAAGGAAAAGAGAATCTGATATGGAAGTTGAGAAAATCTATGTATGGTCTAAAGCAATATCCTAAGATGTGATAATAGAAGTTTGAAACCTATGTTTTTCCATTAGGATTTCTAAGATCCAAATCTAACCATTGTATCTATTACAAGACTAATAATGGTCACATTCTCATTATCACTCTTTATGTGGATGATATGGTATTTATTAGGAATTACAAAAGTATGATTTCAAATTTAAAGTCTCAGTTGTCAGCACAGTTTGAGATGAAAGATCTAGGTGTAGAAATGTATATTTTGGGGATTCATATTAGAAGAGATGGAGCTAACAACAAGCTTTGGTTAATCCAAAGAAAGTATGTTAACTCTGTGTTGGAGAGGTTCA
>VDFB02303141.1:0-18713 GCA_007258455.2 Sequoia sempervirens
CCTATATACTAGTCCTCCTACTTATTAGGAGTTGTGATCATGTTATGGAATGGGTTTTAATATTATTTCTAAATTTGATTATGGAGGAAAAGGTTGTGTTTGGTTATGTTAATATTCCTTCGTTGTCTAGATCTACTTTATCTCATTCATCTATGACTATTCTAGAAGGACATTTGTGTATTTCCTTAGAAGTAAATCAAAAGATTTCAATTGGTTTAAGCAGTTCAAATCCTTGGTTAAAATATAGAATTGTAGAAAAATAAAATGTTTGAGAATGGATAATGGTGGTGAGTTTTCTTTTGCACAATTCAATCGATTTTGTTAGGACCATGGGATCAAGAGATGCAAGAAAACTCCATACACCCCACAACAAAATGGAGTTATAAAGAGAATGAATAGAATGATAATGGTGAGGGCTAAGAGTATGTTGAGTGGTGTTGGCCTTGAACATAAGTTCTAGGCTAAATTTGTAGCCACTATGTATGTTATTATATCATTAGACCTACTTCGGTAGTTGCTAAAAATACACTCGTTAAGGTATGGTTTGTCCAAAGGCCCTCAATGAGACATCTTAGAGTATTCAATTGTGAGGAATATGCGCATGTGCCTGATGTGAAGAGGTATATGCTGGAGAACAAGGAAATGAAGTGTATCTTCAGTTTCTATGGTGTTAGTGTGAAAGGTTTGAAGCTTTGGAATCTAGTTGTATAGAAGGTTCTCTACACTAGTGTAATCTTCCATGAGTTGAAACCTTTCACAATTGATCTACAACTATAGAAGGAAGAGAAGGAGGTATTTCATATTTCACCCACTCTTGAGAGAGATGAACTACACACTCCTAGTGGACCTAATGATGAGGAAAGCTCTAGTAGCCCTGACAACTCTAAAGAAGAGCTAGAACCTCAACCTCAACATTTGAGGAGGTCTATGCAAGAAAGGAAACAACCTGATAAATTTGTGTATTCTATGTTAGACTCCAATTGCATTTTTTTTATTGCTAACACTTATGAGCCTAGGAATGTTAAAGAGGCTATGGGTATGAATGATGTAGATTCTTAGATGGAAGCCATGAATGAAGAGATGACAAAATTAAAGAAGAATGCTATGAGCCTGGATATGGTACCTTTGCCTGAAGGATGTAAACCTTTTG
Source organism: Sequoia sempervirens (assembly GCA_007258455.2). Taxonomy (NCBI): domain Eukaryota; kingdom Viridiplantae; phylum Streptophyta; class Pinopsida; order Cupressales; family Cupressaceae; genus Sequoia; species Sequoia sempervirens. Next base: position 1,151 of record VDFB02303141.1, read on the forward strand.
TATGCAAATGGGTGTTCAAAAAGAAAATGAGTCATAATGGTAGTGTTGAGATGTATAATGCAAGGTTGGTCATGAAGGGTTATTCGCAAGTGGAGGGAATTGATTATGGGAATATTTTCTCTCATGTTGCTAAGTTGACATCCATTTGGTTCTTGTTATCACTTCTAGCAACTCATTACTTTTAAGTCAAGAAATGGACATGAATAAAGTTTCCTTGATGGTGATTTGGAGGATAAAATTTATATGTGGCAACCAAAGCATTTCATTCTGAAAGGAAAAGAGAATCTGATATGGAAGTTGAGAAAATCTATGTATGGTCTAAAGCAATATCCTAAGATGTGATACTAGAAGTTTGAAACCTATGTTTTTCCATTAGGATTTCTAAGATCCAAATCTAACCATTGTATCTATTACAAGACTAATAATGGTCACATTCTCATTATCACTCTTTATGTGGATGATATGGTATTTATTAGGAATTACAAAAGTATGATTTCAAATTTAAACTCTCAGTTGTCAGCACAGTTTGAGATGAAAGATCTAGGTGTAGAAAGGTATATTTTGGGGATTCATATTAGAAGAGATGGAGCTAACAACAAGCTTTGGTTAATCCAAAGAAAGTATGTTAACTCTGTGTTGGAGAGGTTCAACAAGACTACTTGTAAACAATTAGTTGTTCCTATTATGCAAGGGACAAAGCTTTTTGTCAAGGATTTTCCAAAATATCCTACTGAGATGGAGGACATGATTAGAGCTCCTTATACAAGTGTTGTTGGTAGCTTGATGTATGTTATGGTTTGTATGAGGCCAAACATTACCCAAGAAGTGGGATTTCTTATTTGGTTTATGGCTAATCTTGGATGGGTGCACTAGGATGTAGTTAAGAGAGTGTTCATGTACTTGTAGGATTCTTATGAGTATTCCTTGTGTTTTCATGGTTATCCTACTAGACCTTGAGATTCAATGAGCATTCATGGATATATGGATTCTGATTGGGTGGGTGACATTGATAGTAGAAGATCCACCAATGGATATGTTTTCATGATGGTTGGTGGTGTTATTAGTTGGATGTGTATGCAACAAGTTGTAGTTGCTTTGTCCACTACTAAAGTAGAGTACATGATAGCTACTCATGCTTGTAAAGAAGCCATTTGTATTAAGAGACTATGTTTGGATGTTTCTTTTGATGGATGATGGATTACTATTTATTGTGATAGCTAGAGTGCTATATGTTTAGCAAATAATCCTATTTTCCATGCCAAAAAAAAGTACATTAATGTGTAGTTTTATTTTTTTCATGATATGGTGAAAGATGGAAAGGTTATCTTGGTAGAATATTTTGGGTACGTGACGCAGGCAGGCTGAAAGGCACATAGAACTTTTAGATGTTGTGCCAATTCTATGGGCTTTTATCCAATAGCGATGATATAAGACTTTTGAAGGTCTTGACAAGTGGTAGAATGTTAGGATTAAAGGTGTATCAATATTAGTGAGTCCCTTGATTAATTTATTAATTATTTTCCCCTAAGTTTCTAATTTAATTTATTAAATACAATAATATAATTTAATTACAAATTGCTATGTCACTTTGTGGGATGACCCAATGGGGACTTGGCATCCTACATGTGAAGGTGTGAAAGGTAAAATTATGGCCACATGTTACATGAGAACTCAATTAGGAAAGACAGGTATTTCTACATCAAAAATGGGTACCATATTTATTGGATCTTAGTTGTGATCATATGGTGTGTCCTTGATGACAAAATCCCTTTCAATTGAATCTACTTGTTGACAGTTTCAGATTGGTTTCTCATGCTTTATCTTGTGACAGAAAAGGAACATTTTGGCTTGAAAATGCTTGGGTCTCCCCGATCCATTTCTCTAAGAAATGTATATGTTGCCTATCGGCAAGACATTTCTGATGTCATAACAATTTGTTCTTATATCTGGTATTTTCATTGTGTGATGATCATGAGTCTTGGTGATAGAAGAAAGTCTATTGGCATGAGGGTTTGTTCCTTTGCTAAGAGGTCTTACGAATGAGTGGTCTCATGACTAATGTATATAATTGGTTCAAATTGACGCAAGTAATCCCTATCGACATGTTGTTTCATTGAGCGTTGTGTCTTGGTGACCGGCACAAGAAAGTTCATATCGGCAAGAGTTGTAGCATTGATATGATGTCTTAGCAAAATTGGTATGTCACACTGATCGAAGATTAAATGGAAACACATCAACAAGATTTTAAGGTGTCAGTTTGAGGTCACAGCGAAAAGGGTTATGTCTCCCCAACTAATGCATGTGGAAGTCTTTTAGCAAGAGTCTTGTATTTGGTATGTGGTCTCACCGAAGACATATTGTCTCACCGACCGTGCACTGAAAGGTCTTATCAGCAAAGGTTGTAGCTTCAGAGTAATGTCATAGTGAACCTGTCAAGTCTTGGTGACTAAGTCTTATGTGGGGGCTTTTGGCGAGAGGTTGGTATTGTCTCAGTGACTTTGACTAGATAAACATTTTGGTATGACTCATGTGCTCAAAGAGAGGTCTTGGCAAGTGACCTCCAGTCTCGTCGATGGAAAATAAAAAGGTCTTTGTTGGCATAGGATTTAACGATACCGGTGAATAGGTGTGAAATTGAGTGTTTTAGTATGACTAAAATGATCTACAATATGTCTCCTCAATGGTTTTGAAGTCACAGCATGTATAGTATAGATGGACTAGATTGGCAGAAAAAGCTGTCACGATAGCCATTGTGTTTCTTTTCGGTAAAACAAAAGGTATTCTCTATGAGGTCTCCCCAATGAAGGTATGCTATAGTGACCCTCATCAGATAGAAGGATGCTTCGGCGAGAGAACCATTATGTTACAGTGACACACAAGTGGATGAAAGACTTTCGGAAAGACATGGTGTGCTCTACAGGAGGTCTCCCCGATAGCATAATGTTATAGCGAAGCACTTAAGATAAAAGGTTTATGTCGGTGTGAGAACATTAATGTCTTGGCGATCTATTGTGAGCTCGGGGCTTTTCAGAAAAACAAAGTGAATTCTCTATAAGGTTTTCCCGATAACGAAGGGTCACGGCGAAACAGAAGGAACCAAAGTATGTTTAACAATTGAATTTCCTTTGGCATAATTGGTGAATGTCATAGCGACACATAAGAGGCAAAAGGGCTTTCGGTGAAACTTAATGTGATCTGTGAGAGGTCTTCCTGACTTCACTGGGTCACAGCGAAAGCAATTAAGGAAAAAGAAACGCAGCTCGCATAAGGTCTTAGCGAATCACAAAGAACACGTGGCGACTGTTGTCTCTGTGAATGATTTTTTTGAAGACTCATACACTGTGGCCAACATGGATTTTTCTAAGTATAGTTGCATGTAGACATCTTTGGTTGGTATCGAATCTATGGAAGATATTCTCTGAGATTTTAGAGGTTATGATTTTCTGTTAGTGGGCAGCCATGGCTTTGATGAAAATCTTTCAGTTACAATTTGAAATCTCCTGACTCAGCGCAGAAGTTAAAGCTCTATGGATAGGCATTACTCTAATTTTTACCATCATCTACAGTTCATTATGAATCAGCTTCATATTCTAATAATAGCAAGAGAGTTTCAGAATCTTGTGAAAAATGCTTGTTGAAGATTTCTTGATAATAGACATACTTGAAATGTATATAAAAACCAGTGTTGAAAACTGTGAAGGTGCTGCTAGCCTGTAATTCTGAGAGATAGTTATTTTGGCCGTATCAAGAGATGTATTGGGAAACTCTATAATACAGAGTTGAATTCTTAGAGTATGAGATAGATAAGAGTGTTGAGTTTCTTGAGCTTACTTGAAAACAGAGTGATCCTCTGATATTATTATTGTAATTCTATAATCTGAGTAAGGGGTTGGTGCTCCTTGAGATTGGTGTCTCTAAATAAGGGGTTGGTACTCCTTGAGATTGGTGTCTCTAAATGAGGGTTGGTGCTCCTTGAGTTGGTGCTCAGAAATTAGCCTATAAGGCATTGTGAACAAGTTTTTTAAAAAGATTAAGCCAGTATGGCAGTTTAGGAGTGGTTTTTCTACCCCAGGAGGGTTTTCCACTTGGCAAATCTTTTGTCTCTTTGTTCTTCTGTGTGCTCACTGCTTTTCTGTGTTGTTGTTGTTTCAGTTCACTGTTGGATTATTACTGTTCTCAATTCTGTTTATGAATGATTACATTCAACTCATGAATGCATTAATCGGAGTAATATTGAGATCAAATCTGAGCTATGTTTTGGCAAATGCAAGATATCTCACTCAAATCATATTTTCATAAGTTGTCAAATAGACTAAGTTAATGTTGTCATATCTTTGTGCTTTCAAAAGTGATTACTTTACTCTATTGTTGAAAGAAAAGGAAATCAAAATTAAAATCTGGTAAAAGTTGAAAAAGTTTAGATACTGATTCACCCCGATGTCATCCCATAACTCCAACAATATTGACATGTGGCAATGTATTTTAGAAATAAGTATTGGCAGGGTCTATTTGTGTCCTAGTTTATCTCTTCAACAAAGTTGAAGAAAGAAAAGGTGACACTTATCATTAAGAGGCTCATTTGAGCATTAGAAATTATAAAAAACCTTAATTGAGAAAAGACAATTATTTCTACATCACAAATTGGTGCCATATTGACATGTGGCAATGTATTTTGGAAATACGTACTGGCGGGGTCTATTTGTGTGCTAGTTTATCTCTTCAAAAAAGTGGAAGAAAGAAAAGGTGGCGCTTATCATTGAGGGGCTCATTTGAGCATTAGAAATTGCAAAGAACTCTGGGAGGGGTGCCCTTATTCCATGTGGCGTGTATTTGACTTGTTGAATGAAGCTTGAAGAGGAAAATTTCTTAATCGAGACTAAGTTGTCACTCAGAGTGACTAGGAGTTGTGGGTGAGTTATCTTTTGGAAGTAAATATGATTTTCTCTATGGGACACCTAGCATGTGAGGTTTCTTTAATTTAAGAGTTGCAAGCCTTGCATGTGGTTGCATATTGTTCCATGTTGGTGCATGCATGTGCATGTTTGAGAAGTTGCTAAATGGGTTACTTGGGACTCATGCATGTTATTAGTTTCTCAGTTTGCATGCATGCAAAGACTGGGATATTTTCACATGGAAAAAATAAACTCCCATGTATGAGATGTATTTATTCATGCCTTAGTTTATTTGTATAGAGAGCTTGATTGTAATTTTTGAGATACCATTATGGTGTCGAATTCACTCTAGATTTGTATCATAGTGAAACAACACTTGCAAGAGCATAGAATTTGCACATTGTATTGTAATAGCTTTTATTGGAAATACAATTGATCTATTCTTTGGTGTGTGAGTTATTTCTTGAAAGGTTTTTCCCATGTAAATTGTATGTTGTGTTTTAATTCTTTAAATCTTAAATAACTTAATTGCACATGTGAATTCTTAAAGTAAATGTAAAAGTAAAAGATTTGAAAAAATATTTTGCAACCTCGTCCTTGATTGATTTGCATTAGGGAAGCATTTTTGCACTTGACATTTCTTTTAGTTTATATCAAAGCCTATCCATCTTTGTTATCCTTGGTGGGTTAGAAAAGTTTTTTGTGGTTATCTAGATTTAGAGAGTGTTCTTACAAAGAGAACTATGTAATCTTGTTCATATTTTTAACATGGCAAGAACATCTAGAAGAATAGAGATGGAGAAATTTAATTGTAGAAATTTTGAGCTATGGAAACTCAAAATGGAGGATATGCTCTTAGATAGAGATCTATGGGCTGCAATATAAGTTGAGTGCAAAAATGCTTCCCTAATGCAAATCAATCGGGGAAGAGGTTGCACAAATTTGTTTCAATTATGTGTCTTAACTTTACAAGCATATCAATTACATGGTATATCATAGGACCTCTTTCTTTTTTAGAAACATATATGGCCTCTTATCGATCTACAAGTAAGGTTTTGAGGCATGACTTGTCATGAAACTTGTCACATTAGAATGTCTAGTGAAAAGTGTCATAAGAATTACTTTTAAAGGATTCGACAAAAACTTAATCATGGTATGTCTAATAGTTGAACAATAATTTTATTTTTTGTTAAAACAATATCATATTCCTATTTAAAATATAATTTTATGGAACCTAAATGACCTCAATACCTTTTGGTAACCATAAATCTTGTTATCTCTAATTTTTATATCCAACACAAATAAAATAATAGATGAACACAAAAAAACTATTTGATGTTATAAAAACAATACATTGTTATTTAAAATATAACTTATATTCAACTTTAAATCATAAAAACTTTTGGACAATCCTTCACATTCATGGTAAAATATAAGATATTCATTGTGCTCACAATGACACAATTGAATTATGAAATATGTTTATTATAATGTTTAGTAGGAGAGTCTTACACTATTTATTGTTTGTGTAGGTACCTTTAATAAATGGACTTGAGTCATTTGGATGTGAGAGCAAGTATGAGAGAATGTGCATTTGGTAGCCCATCTAGTTGAGAGGAGCTTGAATTTTTAGTAACTTAGGCTAAAACACCAATGACTTACCACTTAGATGTGTAAATAAATTGTTTGACTTTTATATCCTCTCCAAGTGGATGCTTATTGTAAACATTAAAATTTGGAAGTAATTATAGAAGTGTGTATTTAAATATTGAACACCTTCCAGTTGGACCAACTTGTCCTATGTTATAAGTGTAGTGACATGTATTTTTTCCACCTTCAATGATAAACTACTCATGCACAAATAAATACTTTATTGAACTTTTAACTTTCACATAATGATTATCATAAGAATTTAATTGAAAGATTAAGTATTTGACACCATGATGCTATTGGTGCATAGATGATGACTATTGTAAACATTCAAATTTCAAAAGTAATTACAAATGTGCATATTGAAACTTGGAACACCTCACAGTTGGACCAACTTGTCCTATGATATAAATGAACTGACATGTATTTTGTTCACTTCTATAATAAACCTCACATGCACAATGCCGAATATTGCTATATCAACAAATAATTGCTACCAAAACAATAACCACCCATTTACCAACAGTATAAAGAGTCACCTTCAAGTTTAACCAACTTGTCCTATATTATAAATGCAGTGACATATATTTTGTCCACTTCAATAATTAACTTTGCACAATGTCGACTATTGTTCTATCGACAGCTACTGGATCCTCTCCGAAAAAATTCGTATATGTGCTGCCAAAATAGTAACTGCGTATGTACCAACAGTCGTAACAATAGCATGCAAAGTTTCACGTGGTCTTAACCACTCGGCACCACAAAGAGCATCGTAAACCATACAAAAATCACGTGGTCTTTCCCATTGGACACCCTAATAAATATCACTGTAAAGACGTAAGCTTTGTATGACGTAAATCATTGGCAGCCATTACAAGTTATGTTTCACGCGGTCTTTCCCATTGGGCACTATAAATAGCATTGTAAGCCCAAGACTGAGTGTATACAGTCCTAAAGTTTGGGCACAAGTATTAAGCTCAATATTTTTCAGGCTGCTTCGCCAATGTGAGTTTGAAGGGAGCAGATACATCTCAATCTCTGGATGATGATTTTCTGCCATCTCTGGAAACACACCATACAGGGGTACTCTTTATATTATTTATATTCCTTCAAAGCCTTCCTTCAGATTCTTCTGATATTTTCCTTCCCTTGCTGATTGTGCATGTTTTGAAGGGATCTGAATACCGCGACGTGCCGAAACGTGTTGAAAGAAGTCAAAATCTTGATGAAGAAATGCAAACTAGAGATGGCGATCTAATCGAGCAGCTTGAGATGGTCGACACATTACAATGCCTCGGAATAGATCGATATTTTTGAGGCTGAAGTAAAAGCAGCTCTTGATTACGTTTACCGGTCATATTAAGTTTCTCATCTTAACGTCCATTAACATTGGAGTTTGTCAAATTACAAAATATATAGAAACAATGCTTTAAAGAGACCGCGATGGATATTTTAACACATATATGACCCGATTTTCAATCTTAAATTTCTATTTTGAGTAAACAAATTTAAAGGTTTATATACAGCACATGGTTGTGATAAAATAGTTTGCAATGGACTGTAATGCATGCTTGAAAACAGTAACAAAAGGTTTAGTTTATGGACTGAATGTTGGGATGGAAATGTGGGCATAGGATTCCGGATCCGGAATTGCTATAGAAGAACTTGAATGCTACAGCTTTGGGACTCAGAGTTCCTGAGACTTCACATCGTTATGGTGTATCTGCAGGTTACCAAGAAAATAGCTCAATGTACTTTTTAAGATGTTTTTCATCCTTATGCTATATGCAGGGTTAGCAACTATCAAGAACGTACTTTTAACATTACCCACGGTCTACCTAAGAGAAGATTATATGAAAGTTCATGAGGCATAACATGAATTTGTGTTTCCAATGTGGCCTTTCCAACTATAATGGGTAAAGTAATCACACTGAGTGTTTTTTTTTGACATTGTCAAATCCCTTAAGAGATAGAGAATCAGGTTGAACTTGTGATTTATCCACACGAACCCTATCCAAAAGTTTGATGCTACACACATTAAGGGATGAGCCATTGCCAACAAGGGTTCACTTTATCCTTGTGTTTGTATTGAGATAGTATTATGAAAGCTTCATTTTGTTTTTGCACTTCCAAAGGGGGGAGTTCACTTTGGTGGAAAAAAATGTCAACATTCAATCCTTACATGATGGCTGCTATGTCATTTGGTTGCATGCTAGAAGGGATAGGAACTTGTAGTAAGGTCGTTTGAAGCATAGAGTGATAGTTAGGTGAATTCTGAATTAAATCCCATAGGGATATCTTTGCAGGAGTATTCTTAAGTTGTTCAACAAGATCACACTCCCTAATGTGTGAATTTAATCGAGGCTCTCGAGGCAAAATGGGATTAGGAAAAGGTAATGGTGTTGAGGTTGGTTGTGGCGGGTGTAGATTGTTTCTAGTGGGATATTGATGAGCAATGGTATTATGTCTCAGTTGCTATGAAACATTGTTTTGAGGTGGTGTATCGTAGAAAAAAGGAAACTTGCTTGATTTGGAGAATAATTGATGATAAATTGGACTTCAGGAGGCCTTGATTTGGTGTTGTGAGGCATTTTTCACATCCACACTAGGTCTTGGACCCTTTCAAATACATTTAACAATGTCTTGTAAAGGTGTTGTAAAGTGTTGTAAAAGACTTTCACACTTTCTAAACTTAATAAACCCTTTTTTCCTTAATTCAACATTATAAAATAAATTTAATTGCATCTTCACATCAATATAGGAGGCTTGTGAATTAAACTTAACCTTAGTCTAGTGTTATAATGTGTTTTACATATTCACATTGGATGTTGCACCTTTCTAGACTAAGTGGACCTCATTTTAGTGTTGTAAAGTATATTTAATCACACTTTCACATTGAATTCTCTGTCCCAATCCCTAATTGACCTTTACATCATCATTAATAAGCCCCTATTAGCCCATATTGTGCATCCCAAGGCCTAATTTGATGAAATAACTGACATAGTCATCATATAAACCTATTTTTCTAATCTTCCAACAACCCAGCTGGCAAGTGGACCCCTCTGGGACTAATTTTCCATTTGTGGTGAATGAGTCCTTTCTAGGTATGATTGATTTTCCCGAGGTGGTGAATGAGTCTCATTTGGGCAATTTTTGTCTTTTGAGCAGGAAAAATTAGGTTTTAAGTTTATTTTTTCTTCATGTCGGCCTTGGGGATCCAATTAATGGGTGAATAAGGTGAATCACCTATAAATATAAGTCTCTAAACCCTAATTTACATATCTTAACTCATTCAGAACTCATTCATCATTTATCTTCTCCTCCAAGTCAAGCAAGTTATGGTTTTTATCACTCTAAGTCATCAAGAAAGCTTCCAAAGATATTCAAGGGTAGATTCTTCCTCCATTGCTAAAGAAATTCAAGATCAAACATCATGGTAAGTTATTGACTTCATTTTTTCATGCTTCATTACATTCTTTCATCATTTTGGTTTAATTACCTACAAAGGGGTTTGACCAAGGAAAACCTCCATGTCCTAACATCCAACATTTCTTCTTTTCTTTTGTGTTTGCAAATTTAGGCATCTTGGAAGCTTGTAAATCATTGAAGATCAAGGTGCAAAGTTGTTTAAGTCCCCTCTTCATTGCCTAAGGAAAAATATCAACAAAAAGTCACTTTCAGGCCCAAATTCGATAGTTTCAGAACTAGATACCTAAAGAAGTAGAAAGTGTAGACCAAAGGCTCCTATTTCCACCTTTGAATCTTCAAAAATTCAAAAATGGACTCATTTTCCATGGCTGGAAAATGACTCCCACTACCAGACCTGATTTTGGTTTTCTACATTTTTGGATACCCATTTGTTTGAAATGGGCTCCAGAGCAATTTCCCAGAACTGGGGTTGATTCATCCAGAATGGTGAATGAGTCCCACCAGTCCTAAAAATTAGGATCAACAACATTTCAAATGTCATTTCCAGTCTCCATCAAGATCTCAAGTGCACACTTTCAGTTTCATCCATTTCTATTGCAATTTGCATTGATTTCTAGGTGTTTTTGTATTACACAATGTGGTTTCAAACACTATACATTTCCTTAGTTTCCATTCATTAATCAATATATTTTATTAGTTTGTTGCCTCTAGATCATTTCATTTAGTCATATTTTCATCATACATACCTTAGTTTAAGTGAACCATCTAGATTTTGTGTGGATCTATCTCTTTTCCTTTAGGTGAAAAAACTTAATTGAGCAAGAGAATTATAGCATCCTACACCCCAAAAATCTATGGTTTAGGTGGGTAGAGGATTAATTTTGGATTTTTGTGAGCTTGGGGTTTGTTTGAAGTAGGATAAATGATGAGATGAGGTTAAATAATATTAACATCCCTTGGTGAATGAGAGTCTAACATGGGCTCTACATCTTCTTCTAAGGGCATAATATCATTATTGTCAATGTTATCCTTGTTTTTCATCATGATATCCTCCATAGGAGGAGAGTTTTCAGGAGAACTAAAAACCACATGTTGTTGACGATTAAGGGTTGATTCTTCTAAATTAACTTCATTGCAAGTAGAGGAATGATCAATAGTTGAATTGTCTTGCTTAATAAGGATTTCTCTAGGAGAAAGGGGACAACTTTAAGATACTCATGACCTTCATTGATTGTGTTTTCTAATATAAAAGTATCTTAGTCACAACTATGAGAGATACTAGGAGAAGAAATTTTTTTATTATCATGATTACCTATATGGTTGTGTTGTCATGTTCATCAATGTCTTGTCCACTAAGAGAGGTAAAAGGAGAGAAACAACTAGGATTCTGAAAATGCTCATTGATTGGGTTTGCTACCAAAATATCTTCGTCGCCAATAGGAGGGATAAGAAAAAATATGATCATTAGGAATGTCTAAGGTTGTATTCTCTTTCACTAAAATGACTCTCATAGGGAGGGGATAAGAAATGTTTCCTAGCATGTCTAGATATGTAAGACACTAACATTGTTTGAAAAAAAATGAAAAGCGCTTGTAACCATTTCATGCAATGTTTCAATAATGTAAAAAATGTATGTCGAAAGATGCAAAATATTTTTATCCAATATATGCAAAGCTTTAAGAATGCAAAAACGTCTATCCAAGAATGAAAAGCACTTTTATCAAACTTATGCAAAGTTTTATGAATAGAAATAGTGTGTATGCAAAAGTGAAAAGTACTTTTATCCATGTTATGCAAAACTTCAGAAGTGTGAGTTTTTTTCAGTTCTAATGATGCTTGTATTTGAAATTATTTCAAAAATTACTACCCTAAATTGATGTTTTTGAGCTAGATGCATAAAAAAAATGTTGTTGAAACATTCTAGAATTATAGTATATGATACTAGGAGGCTTAGGAAGGATAGAAATGATGTTTTTGATGCTATAACAGACAGTGAAAAATCTAGACTAGGACTAAGTTGCCCAGAATGGAAAATTAGTCCCAGTAAGGGTTTTTTCAAAAAATTCAATAAAAAAAAATTGGTTTTTATTCTTTTTATGTTGTATTACCTGAATACTAAATGATAATTTAGTTTTTAGATGTTTCCCAATGATTTGAGATGCAAAAATGCAACCTATATGCACTTTTCCTAATGAAAAATGGAATGCAATGTTAATGCCAGCTAATTCTAGGATGATGATGGACTCCAAAATTAGAAAAGAAAGTATTCTAAAGTTAGGTTCATCAAAATGTACCACAATTTTTTGTAGGGGCCTATTAATGATGATGTAAAGGGTAATTAGGGATAGGGACACAAATTTCAATGTGAAAGTGTGATTATATACACTTTACAACATTAAAATGAGATCCACGTAGCCAAGAAGGGAACAACATCCAATGTGAATATGTAAAACACATTAAGACACTCGATTAGAACTAGAAGTTCCATCTAGTAACATGCAACAATGAGCCAATAGGCAGAGATGTACATGAAAGGAAAGTGACATGTAGGCATGGAGGTTGGGAGAGTTCAAATCACCACACTAAACTTCACACTTTTTTGTTATTCTTGTAGACCATACTCCAACCATAATGCGGTATTTGATGAACTAATGTGTTACAAACAACCTCTCAGAATAATGATAGTGACTGCAAAATCAGTAACAATGGTCAAATAGACAATCAGATTCTAATGTACTCTATATCCATAGCCACAAAACACAAACCTTAAAGAGAAACCCACAGAAAATAGATGGTAACAAACCCATACAAAAATATACTATTTTCTCAATAGAGCCTCATCAAAAATTGAAACAATATAGCCTTTTCAACAACACCTCATAAATGAAACAATATAGCTAAAGCAAGAGAACAATAATCAACAATGCCCAATGGAATCTAACACAAATTGTATGAGATAACAGATTATCGTCTACTATAGCTAGTAGAAAGCAGTAACATGGCAACTAAATTACATTCTAAATCTCTAAGAACTGATTTTTTCAGCCACAAAAAAGATGATTAGAAAGTTGATAGTTATTAAAATATTAATGTAATCCATGAGCCCTTTTTGTGGATTCCTTGTTCTGATCAATTCAAAAAGCATAATGCCAAAGCTGTATACATCATTGTATAAGTTTTTGAAGATACATATTTAGGATCAACATAAACAAATGTCCCATTGAGACCTAAAGAACGACCAGATCAAGCTTTTCATCCTTATAAAACCCAAAATCAACTACCTAATTAAACAATGATTCAAAAAGGAACAATGGAATTTAGATTGTTGCAATCATAGCACATTACCATGTTCAACACTCTATATACAATAAAAATGTTTAGCCCAAAGTCTGAGAATTTTGCATTAGAATTTTGCAATAGGATTAATTGATCACCTAAAATAAAAATATCAAGAGAAACATTAGTCTTTTGGCATGTTAATTTCTAGTGCATAGAGTTATCAATATATGACTTGCTCTTGTTTTTCCATGATATACTTGTTATCAATTAGTTTTACATACAATCTACTACCTCCTTCTTTAGCTTGTCTATAGAGTTAAGCTACCTAGGTCCTAGATATAGCTTTTACAAATGCCTAATTGGAAAACAAAACAATCCATACACATTTTCAATCTTTTACTGAAAAAAAATTTACACTTTAACTTTTGAAGCTACCTGTAATCTTTCCTTATTTGGATTGGCAATCTTAATCATAGCTTCTAAGTGATAATTTTATTTTCAATATCCCAAGTCTCGTGTATATATTATACATATATGAATACAATATTGATAATATGTTGGGTAAATCAATTTAGGTTGTAGGAAGTACTGACCTACCAAGGTATGTTATATGCCCCATTCAACTTTTGTGGTTTGATTTTCCTACACACATATGTAATGCTCACATTGAATCAAGTCAACATTAATTTTTGACATTTTGTCTTATTGCATTTTGATTAATTACATAAAAAACTCCATCAGAGCCTCATTGTTCCTGAGAAACTCATCCCCTTGCTCGCTACATAGCTGGAATGTATAAGCTCATGCAGAAGGTTCTAATTTCTTTAACGATGCCTAATGAAAAGCCTTATATAAGTGCATTCCTTGAGATTTTTTAGTAGAGATTTGATTGAAGTAAACTAGTTGAAATTTGAAAACCCTTTATATTTTTAGAACCAACATCATTTTTTCAAGTATAACATTGTTTTGTAAATTTTAGATTAAGATGCTTTAACTCTTGGTAGAAATTTTTATCTTGCATCCGTTTTCCCAGTAATTTATGAGTATGTTCCTCATTATGAATCAGACATCTATGCATTTCAGCATTCGTGTTAAGACCCTTTTAAGTAAAATGTTAAACATACCTGCCATTGCACTTGGGTACTTGTAGCCAGATATAGAGGGATAATCTTTCATAGGCTCCTAGGTCAAATATGTTTACCTGTATTTGTCCCTGCTCATTCACGCTCTTGTTGTTAACAGGGACACCAATTTTTCCTAGTCGAACACCACCTAATTGTGACTTTGGATATGTGGAGGGAGTTGAAAATTTCCTTTGAGTTTGAATTCGCTTGGAAAGGAACTTATGTAAAATATGAGGAGGTGAATTTACTGTTTATATGTACATTTAACACTCTAGTTTCCCCTTTAATATACTTTTGTTGTACAATGACACTCTTTTTGAGCAATTATTTTGAGAAGATGCTAGTTAGACTCTAGTTTGATTGATTAGTTAGGAAATTTATTGTCTCCTATTGAAGAATACAGTTTTCTATTTTAATGGAATAGAATTGTCTTTGTATTGTTTTTGTTTCCAAACATAAGTTTGCAAGCTACTATTTTATAACAATTAACTTCTTTAGGTCATGCATTGACTGGTTTGGGCAAGTGGTAGGATGTAGAGCAGGCTTGGAAGGAAGGGTATGGATATGCATTGGGCTGATCTGTGGATCTAAAGCAACTATTTGATTTGCAAGAATTACTAACTGATTTAAAAAGTGATTTGTCAGTGGTCAGTGATAGTGAAAATGCAGAGTCCCAAAATTCAACACTGACTTCTTCCAACTAAAATTGTACAAGCCCTTTCAAAACTATTGAGAAGGAAAAAATTACCGAGAAGGAAAAACCTGTTGAGAAGACAAAACCTTCACAAAAAGAGGTTGATGTAGGCTATAAACAATCTTAGAAATCCAATCAAACCTTAAGTGAGTATAGCTTGTTGATTTGACAATGTATGAGGATAGCACCAACCTTGATAAGTGTTATTAGTTGCATATTCTAAACAAAAAATTAGGGAATGGGCCTAATCACCTAGTTAGATCAGCTTACCATCATTTTAAAACTAAAGGCCCAAAGATAGTGCAAAGAAAACTTGGCCAATCCCACGAAACTCTAATCATTTCAACAAAGAAGAATTAGAGTAAGAATTTTACAACCACTAAACACAATACCAACTATGATAAGAGTAATCAGTTGCATCTTCTAGATAGAAATGCAGGGTAGGGGCCTTGATCAACTAGGTAGCACAGTTTACCATCCTTTCCAAGCTAAAGGCCCAGGGACAATGCAAATAACACTTTATCGATCCAATGAAACTCCAATCATTTCAGTAAGAAATAATCACTGTAAGTTTCACAAGACCAAGGGGCCTGTAACACTATACACAGGATTTTTGCACAACTTCTATTTTTATTGTTGAAAATCAAAGCCCTCTCTCAAGGCTTCTCAGATAATTCAACATATCTACCACAAAATCAATCCTTGTAGAAGGAGGTAGAAATAATCAACTTTGAGTATTGTGTTATGATTTATTAACTGAAATATATATCACAAATTCATAATCTTTGTTAAAAATACTATTATGCTTTGAGTGATTTTTTTTTTTTAAGAATATCCCAAAAGGGGATAGTAGAATACAAAAGCATGTAAGATGTGTGATCATTAACAATTCTTTGATATCATTTTTTAAGAAGGAAGCAACTTAATCCCATTTTTATTAGATTTTTTAAAGAAAACAAGTTACAAATAGAATTGAAACATCTGGTAAGCTCCTAAAGCACCAAGTAGCAGCTCATCCACCACTAAAAGAGAACCCCTCATCTAACTGAAGAGGGGAAAGATCTGAAATAGATATTCCACCAACCATGAACCAACTTCAAAGTCTTGTAAATAAGGAACCTCCTCTAGGAATTAGGTAGCAAGAAAGTGCCAAAACAAATGTGGAAAGTTGGCTCATTGCCTACTTTCACTAATTAGGATATGAACCAAAAAATGGAGGAAGTTGGGGTACTAGACCTACCAAAGGGTTTGTGGCTAGGTAGAAAATAATTACCAGTTGTAGAAACTCTAAACTCATGAACATGTTGAATCACTTAGAATTTTCAATGTGACTACAAAATTCCCTTGAAGCCAGTATCTCGTATAATAATACTGAATTTTTCTCATTCTTCTTTTTCTGAATGAGTGTGATGCTTATTTGGACACACTAGACTTCAATATTTAGTTACAAATGGTTCATTTTTTTATTAGATAAAAACTTTAACTCTGAATTGACCCTCTTTCAAGACAAATGAGAACTACATCCTCCCTGTCCCCATTCATCCCCCTCACCTCCTTCCAAGACTGCCTCCTACCACCCTCTAGAAAATAGAAGCATCAGTGTGAATAAGAAAGAAATTAACACAATGTCCACCATCTAATATAATTCCAAAGCCAATGCATCAGACTATTTGGAGATACTATTTTAGACTAATTTGATACTCAATTACAACATGAAAATAACTTTTCAAAGGTAAATCCAAGGGAATACTATCATATTCAAATTGATTACAGATTAAGAGAGTCTCAAACTAAAAGGTAACTCCAAATTCCAAGATTGGCTTCAAATCCCTATACTTAACAAAGAAGAATTGAGTCAAAATGATGATTTCAATGACCCCTAATGGTATAGTTATACATCTACATTAATTTTAGAATTGAAACAAGAAGCATAAAGGGTAGGAATTTTAAGAAAATATGTTTGTAGTTATTACCCAAATTTTCCATTACCCCTTGTCAAATATGGTATGTGTGGCAAAAACACCATGGTGGTTCCACAACTACCATGACACCTACACATTTTCTACCTTGCTACAACTAGAAGTTGTGTCTCTTCCCATGTTTTCTTGGTTTTCTTAAGAACATGCTTCAATCATGTTTGGCAACAAAGTGTAAGGTTTACAGATCACCTTAAAACCATTTGTAACTTTTATAGACCCATGAACAACTTTGATATTTCACTATTGATCAAAAATTGTTGTTTTAAGAATGTTTCCAATTACATCTTCATTAGATCAATGAATTGAATGAGAATAGTGTCTTAGTTGGCTAATTATAAAAACTTTCATGATCTAATTTAGGTTGTTCAACCTTGTGACTCTAAAAAGACAAGAATATTAATCACTTGCACCCACAATATGATGAGATGATGTAAGAATAGAATCATGATGCAGGGAATCAAAAAATACACTTTTAACACATGTTGCCATAAAATAAGCTAATTAAGACAATGCTTT
>VDFB02303142.1:0-12186 GCA_007258455.2 Sequoia sempervirens
GAAGCATAGCGGATGGAGGGAATGCATATGAGGAAGTTGCCCCCAAGTGCAGATGGGGATTTACGCATGATGCCTGTTTGCCAGGTTTTCATCATGGTACTTATCCAAGGCACTTGTTTTCCAAGTTTCACCATTGGACGGATTATTTCTCTTTACTATTTTTTATTTTTTATTTTTTATTTTTTTATTTTTTTGAATTTTTGGACTTTTTTGGATTTTTTGGATGTCATGCAGAAGGAGATGGGTAAGGATAAGGAAGTGGATAAGCAAATTTAGAAGACATGTGATAATGATCAAGGTGTTAAGAGCCCATGTTTGAAGTGACTGGTGGATGTTGATACAACCTTATTAGGATAAGTGGATTATGCAAGAGGATGAATTAGAGGGATTTGATGGGGGAGATATGTGGGGTAATGGGTGGGACATTGAAAATGGTATGGATGGAATGATGGGGTGGATATGTGATGGGGAGATGTGTTCAGGACCAACATTGGCACATGTGGTGGTGGATGTGAAAAGATAATAGGATTAAGGGATGGGGAATGTGGGGATAATGGAGGAGATGGAATGGTGAATTTCGGGTCATAAGGACCCAAAACAAATTTAGGAGATGAAAGGGGTGTATGATTAGCTTTTGGATTAGCGACTTTGGATGTTCTTACTGATTTTTCATGTGATGGCATTGCATCTTTTTTCTTTGGGATACACATGGTTTTGATCTTTGCTTTGGTGGGCCTTTGTGGCCTATGGCTTTGATGTATATTTAGATTTTTCTTTTCTTTACCATGTCTTTTAGAGGGGACATGGGAAGCTTTAGGTTCATGTGGGTGTTTAGATTGATGCATTTTTCCTCTAGCATCCAAAGTGCTTGTACTAGCAATGGGATGGGTGTGAGGAGATGGACGATGTGGAGCAATGGAGGTAGGAGTATGGGGATTACGTGTAGATGGGGGATGTTGAGGTATGTGCCTTTGCTGATCCTGATTAGGATGTTTATGATGGATGACATGGATAGGCATTGGATGGATAAAAGGATGAGATGGAGGAGGTGATTTTGGGATATACGGACCCAAAGTAAATGGAGTGGGTGGAGGGACATAAGGACCCAAGATGGATGGAGTATATGAAGGATGAGATATGGTGGATGGAGGGATGTAAGGACCCAAGATGGAGGGAGCAGATGAAGGAGGAATATGGACGGTGGTTTTGAGGCGATATGATAGAGGAGAAGGGATGGCAACATATGATCTACTGGGGCGATGGGAAGAGTCGACATTTTGTTTGGAAAAGGCCCATTGAGGACGTCTAGAGGTTGTACCAATATCTTTAGATTGTGAGGCTTGGGAAATAGGTCCAAGACCTT
The DNA here is from genome assembly GCA_007258455.2 of Sequoia sempervirens. NCBI lineage: Eukaryota > Viridiplantae > Streptophyta > Pinopsida > Cupressales > Cupressaceae > Sequoia > Sequoia sempervirens. The sequence continues at coordinate 1,364 of VDFB02303142.1, forward strand.
GCATGCAAACTTGTTCTTTGACTTGGATGGGCTCTAAAATACCTTGCTCATGAAGGCCTAGACCTTTTCCTTGATAGTTCATTTTCTTGAGCATGCGATCCATGATAGGATTTGTGTTATTCTGAAAACATGATCTCTTGAGTCCACATTATTGAATTGGGGGATGATGAGCTGATAAAATACACTATGCTTTTCTTGAGGAGGCCACCATGGAAGGAGGCAATGAGTACCAAGGGGATATCTAGCGGTGTAGGGAATAGTATTTTAAGAGTGATAGAGGACCATAGAAGAGAATAGAAAAGAGATGTCATAATATATAGATGGAGTAAATGCTCAGAGAGAAGAGATTAAAGGGCTATAATCAAGACTGGGTGTAGTAGTAGAGATCATGCAATAGAATGGGAATGAGAGTAGTGGAAAGATTATGAATAATAAAAGAGATCATAGGATAGAACAGATAAGGAGGCATATTAATCTTAAGGTAAGACTAGAATAAAGAGATAGTAGAGATCTTGTTCTAAGAAAGGGATATGTTGTGCTTTGAGATCAAACTCTTAGCATGACTCATCATATGCGCGGGAAGGCATGATAATAGAGTCATGGGAGGGAGGACTCTTCAAGTAGGAAAAGATAAGAAGGATAGAGATTAAAGATATTCTGGGAAACTGAATGTGGAAGTGAAAAAAGTGGGTCGTTGGGTATCATCGATAGGTTAAACTGACTGGGAGGCAGAGTGGATTGGAGTTAGGTGTCTTGATGGATTAGGTGTGGTTTTCATAGTAGTAGGAGAAGTGGGTTCAGTGGATTTAGTGGGTTCAATGGTTTTAATGGTTTGATCAATGCTAGGGGTGGTAACAACAATGATAGGTGTGGTATGGAGAAGGCTCTCATCACTAGTTACCGTGGATGATGGATTGGGATGGCACGGTTCCATGACTTCAAGATGTGGAGTTGAAGCTCTTGAGCCATAAGTCCCTTGGAATCCCTGACCCAGGACTGAAATTTAGGCTGAGATGGCTGGGTAGGAGTGGATGGAAGGATTTCATGGATTTCAATATGGACTAGGGTTAGATGGAGGAATGGGATTGAATGTAGGACTATGAGTAGATGGGGATTAGGATTGGATGGAGGACTAGGAGTAGATGGATGAATGGGATTGGATGGAGGACTAGGAGTAGATGGAGGACTAGGACTGGATGGAGGGTTAAGGTAAGGATATTGGAGTGGTGAATTAAGATAGGGGGACATGGATTGTGGATTAGGATAAGAGGATATAGGGGGTGTAGTGGAACAAGAGGGTGTGGGGGATGGATTATAATAAGGGTATTGGGATGATGGATTAGGATGAGGATATGTGGATGTAGGATTAAGGTAAAAGGGTGTGGATGTAGGATTAAGATAGGAAGGTACGAATGTAGGATTAGAGTGAGTAGATTGGCATGGACGATTAGGGTAGTGGTCATATGTGGATGAAGGATTTAGATAGGAGGATGTGGATGGGGGATTAGGATAGGGGTATTGAGATGGTAGACTAGGATAAGAGGATGTGGGTGTTGGATAAGAGGACGACATAGATGAAGGGTATGATGGATATGATGGGTATCCCTTGTCAAAGGTAGCAGAAGCAACATGATTAGGCATGGACGAAGACATAACGGGATAACTCGAGGGGGTGATTGGATTTTGGAAAGTGGGTGGAGAAAGCTTAATAGCAATGATAGTGTCAAGGGGTCTATGTCATATTCCTCTTGATCAACAAGACTTTCGTTGTCGTTGTCAATGTAATTAGGGTTTCCCTTGACCACTATTGATGGAGGATAAGGATTCATGATGGTGAAAGGATAAAGAGGATGGATAAAAAGATTTTGGATGGGATCGGACTAAAACTCAAATCGGGATTTGGGTCAAGCTCAGATCAGGATTGGACTAAAGCTCAGATTAGGATGATTTGGATGATTGACACCGAATCTGCTTTGAGATGGAAGCAGATTGATTAGGTCGAAGGTGATGTGATTGGATTGGATCGATCGATGATTGATAAGATCGACTGATGGATAGGATAAGATGACAAAAGAGGCTGCAAATCCTATTCAGAGATTATCTTAGATGACTTAGGATACTGATTGATCGGATAAAAGGATAAATGGATGATTGTAGCACCGAATCCACCTTGAGATTGAAGGTGAATTGATTGGGCCAATGGTGATGATTATCTTAGGATGGATGACAATCCTAAGTAGGTGTCGATGATGATGATTGGATTCAAACACCTAGGTCAATTTGGAAAATAACTTCTGAAATGATGTTCAAGGGATTTGGGATGGGGAAAATGATTGATTGGATTGGGTAGACGAATGGTTAGATCAGGTAGATGATTGGATGAATTTGATTAAAGGACTAGATTGGTTTGATTGGAGAGGATCAGATGATTGGATGATGTTGATTGGATAGTTGTGATTGGATGAACCTAATAGGATTGGTGTGCTTGGATTGATCAGATGATTAGATGAATTTGATTAGAGGAATGGATTGGTTTGATTGGAGAGGATCAGATGATTGGATGATGTTGATTGGATAGGATTTGGATTGGATTAGATTGGATTTGATTTGATTGGATTTGATTTGGATTGGATTGGATTTGATTGGATTGGATTTGATTGGATTTGGATTTGGATTTGGATTAGATTTGATTAGATGGGATTTGATTTGATTGGATTGGATTTGATTGGATTGGATTTGATTGGATTAGATTAGATTGGATTTGATTTGATTGGATTGGATTATGAAAGGTGTGAGAAAGAGACCTTAAGCTTGACCACGTTATATTACCCTTAGTAACCCTAGAACTTTGATTGATTAATAGGATGGTTACGACACCGAATCCACCTTAAGCTAGGAATGGATTGATTGGGCCGAGGATGATAACTTACAACACCGAATTCACCTCAAGATGGAAGCGAATTGATTGGGTTTGAAGTTAAAGACTAATAATCAATTTCAAGTGCCATAGTCAATTCGGGTAACCACTTAGTAATACAAGGTTAGGACAGTTTGGCTATAGGTGGTGTTTGGAGATGCAAATGGTAAGAAATGATTGGTGGATTAGGAAGAAATTAGAATGAATGGGGGGGTTAAGGATAATTGTGGAGAATGTATGGGGATTTAGGATAGTTGAACGAGAGTTTGGAATAATGAGATGGAGGTTTAAAAGGGGTAAATGGAAGTTTTTGAAAGTTTAAAGTGACAAAACGAAGGTTTGGGATGATAAGGTAATGGTTTGGAATGGTGAAATGAAGGTTTAAAGGCTGAATGAATCCAAATAGGGGGATTTTAGGTGTTCAGGAGGGCGTAATTGCACTTCTGCAGCAAAACAGGGGCGTAGACGCACTTCTACAGCAAAACAGGGGCGTAGCTGCCCTTCTGCAGCAAAATAGGGGCGTAGCTGCTCTTCTGCAACAAAACAAGGGCGCAGCCGCCCTTCTGCAGTAAAACAGGGGCGTAGTTGCACTTCTGCAATGGAATAGAGGCTTGGTTTGATGCAAATGGCTATGGCAAGGACTTTAAAATGATAATGATAAGGCCAAATTGTTAAGAGTTCACTAGTTTCTCACAAGAAAACACTCTCAAGCAAATACAACCCTATGATTAGTGTTAAGGGTATGGCAAAAGTGGTCTTAATCTAGGATGCACAAGGTATCTAGGGAGTCCTCGATATACTCTCAGTACGTGAGGCACAACCGTGAACACCAGCCCGTCACAAGCGTGAGTCGGGAACTCCAGCGAGATACTGAAGGGATCGGACCAACTCTTCACCGCCTATCTGTATCACCCTAGTTTCGACACCACCACGACGGATCGATTGGGCACACTCGCCTCCTCCCCTTTGTATACTACCGGGTACACGGTTGAATCATCCCTAAGTGATGAAATCCCCAAAGTCCCACTATGAAGAAAGCACTAACTCCGCTCCAACTACTCCCCGTGCCCGCCACCTAAAAACGCAAGCGGTTTTAAACAAGCTCACCACCCCAGGGTGTTAAATTTCACGCCGAAACAAATGCCAACCATCATTTCATCCCTCCACTGAGCTCATGTTCCAGATTCAACGCTGTTCGCTGATTTTAAAAACATTGAGTTTTAACGGATAGCCCCATTAGATATGACTCCGCTTTCTCCATCAACTTCACAAGAGTATGCTGCAAAAGGTTAGCACAAAACACATGTATCCTTGCAAGAACAACGTTAATGAGAAAAATAACAATTAAATCTGAAATCAAAACACCAATTTTACCTTCCAGGGCCGCAATCATCAGAGTAAAACAAGCGATGTCTTCACGGAAGCAGCGGGCGTAGCCTTCATAAAACTACGTGAGCCTTCATGGGGTAAATACGTGAGTCACTGCGGAAAAATGGGGCGTATCGCCTCTTCGAAAATGGGCGTGAGTCACCTTCTTACCTAAAAGTGTTAGCGGCCTCTGTACAATGGCGAATACCGCGAAAAAGTTGAAATTTAAGCCCAGGTGGGCGCACACGCACTTCTGCAGTAAAGGGTTAGTAAAAAGTTGAAATTTGAGCCCAGGTGGGCGCACACGCACTTCTGCAGTAAAGTGTTAGTAAAAAGTTGAAATTTAAGCCCAGGTGGGCGCACACATACTTCTGCAGTAAAGTAGGGGTGTAGACACCCTTCTGCGGAAAGCAGGGGCGTAGCCGCCCTTCTGCGGAAAAATGGGGCGTAGCCGCCCTTCTGCGGAAAACAGGGGCGTAGCCGCCCTTATGTGACGTGTTCCTGTAAAAACTTTAACAACAGCAAACGTAAAATAGGGGAACCCGTTTGTGGGTCCCACCGGGCGTGCCAGAAATGTATACCTTGATATCTATCCTACTCTAAATGAGCAAAACAACTAAGAAATATAAAAAACAAAATACCAAGGACACCTCAAGATTAGCCAAAAGAGAGTGACAAAACAATAAAGAAAATAGATAGCACAAGACAAATAGTTTTACCTTCCTTTGTTGTTGATACTCCTTTGATTGGCCCTTGCTTAAGATGGGATGTGTGCTCCTTGATGGCTCTATTGAGGGTCTTTACTATGTGCTTGGATGCAAATGCAAGTGGATGTAATTGAAAATTGGATGAGTGCACAAAATGGCAGCATGTAGTTGCAAAATGACTAAGTGTTGAGAAGGAAAATTGGCAGCATAAGGTTACTCCAAAATGAAAGTGTTGTAAATGCCCTTGAGGGGGGGTATTTATAGGAGAATTTGAATTCTCTAGAGAATTCAATGGTCAAGATTGATCCAACAAGGTCAAGATGAAGGGATATGGTGGGTTGAGAACCCACAAGCCCTCACATCTTGACATGTGGAGGGTGAAGTGGCCAAGGGGAGATGAGATGGAGATGAGTTGTCAAGAAGGTACATGAGGTGGAAAAAGGACATGCACCTTGGGGAGTGAGGAGATTTCCACAAAAAGGGATTCCTTGTCCCCAAGTGGGAGTGAAAGGGACATTTGAGGAATTTTAGAATTCCTCAAAAATCTACATGAGAAAAGGAAAGGTGGTTGGGAAATAAGTGTGAATAAAAATTCACATTCATAGGAGGATCTAGAGATAAAAGGTGGGCTCCAAAAGGTGGGACTTGGTCACATGTGGAGATTGTGACAAGTCCAAGGTTGGTCACATGTGGAGAGGACAGTCCAAGGTTCTAGAAGCCTTGAAGGATGGAATGTGAATTAAAAATTCACATATAAAAAGAGGGGAATCTAGGAAGAATAAAAAGGAATTAAAAATTCCTTGGAGAATGATTAGGCTTAATTAATCAGTAATTAGAAGATAAATAAGGATTAGAAGCCAACTTGCAAAAGTTGGAGGATGTGACACATCCTAATGAAGAAATTAGGAAATGGATTAGGATTAGATGAAAATGACATGTGAGGAATTAAATAAATGCAATATTTATTTAATTTATTTGATGAAAAGAGGATTAAGGAGGGTAAGATATTTAATTATTAATTAAATACCTTAGGGATTTAGCATAATTAAAGATATTAATTAAATAATAGTAATATTACTTAATTAACTTGGATAAGAGGATGTTTAGACGAAAAGTGATAAATTTGGATAAATTAAGTGTCCAAATTTGGATGTCTACACGTGCAAGAATTGAATGTGCCCAAAAAGAATTTTTTTTTTGCTAAGTCTTAGGTTTTCTCTCGAACAACTGCTACCCTCAGAGGTTTTTACAAACAACCTTCCAAGAAAGCAACAATGGTGGAATCATCATCTTCATAACGACATTATAGAGTCGTGTTCCAAAGGCTAAGCTACACCAACATCTTTTGGGATGTTTTGAATGCTAATGCCCCATCGTCGGAAGACCAGAGCTTTGCACATACCAAAGCCATATAACCAGGTAACCCCATCAAGGATGAGGCAGTCAAGGATTTCGTAGATAATATTTATGACCCATAGCGATGTGTAAACCCTAAGAATCTTAGGGAAGGATCAATGCAAAGGATGTTTGCCCATGGGTCGACAAAGGGCTTTGCAACTCATCTATGGCTTTGTAGTTTGCCACAATTCATGTTGCCCTATACACATCCATGCCCAAAGTTGGTTGATGCATGTGTGAAAAGACTAGACAAAGAAACTGGGGTTATTACATGCATCAGGATCAAGGTTACCATCAGTGCAACAACCATCTGAGATATGTTATGCATCCCAACAAATTGGGAGGTTGAGGGTTTCCAAAGCTAGAAGATGGAAGATTTTTGGAGAACAAGGGAAAAGAAGTTAAAATTCTATAGAAAAGAAATGACTAAAGGGCCGAGTAACAATTAGCTCGTCTTCCCTTTGGCACATAGAGAGTTCAAGTCAAATGTGTAGGGAATCTTCTCAATGCTGGCCTTTATTTATGGCCATGATAGTGATGATGAGGTCCACAAGTACTAGATGGGCTTATCTTTTATGGTTAAGAGGGAGAGGAGCCAAAAGTATTTTGATTTTACCGATGCAATTGTCAATGGGATGATGGAGCAATTAAAAGATTACAACACTTCCTTTGAGTTCAAGTATTCCTCTTTTTTGGTACATTTAATTTTACACTAGAAATTTGAAATTTTTAGAGGATATTTGTCACTCAGTAAGTTTGATGTAGTGGGGCTATACAAGCCAGTTTTGGCCTGGACCCATGTGCTTTCCAAAACATGGGATTACTATTCATTTGTTGATTATTTCCTACAACCGATACTCTTGGATTTGTCTCCGCGCCCTCTAGGCAGGTTTTCACTTGAAGGTTTGGAATGGATGAAGAGCCACAAAACCCTAGTGGATCATTTTTTTGGGGAAAATTTTTCTTTCATTAGGTTTCATGGTTTTATTGAGGAGCCTTTCAGGCTTCCTAAGTTTGTTAGACAAGACCCTCGCTTTGGAGGCATGCCAATAGGAAACTATTTTTGACAATGCTTATGGCAATGGGAGACACAAGAAAGAATTCTACTTGCTTCCCCTCACCATTGGAAAAAGTCAAATAATGCTTGTGATGCAGGAAGAGCAAGATGTGCTAACCAACAAGCTGTCCTACCTAGGTCTGGTCCTCATTTGTGATAGCTGGAAATATAATCCTATTAAGCGCCCCCCAAACTATAAAGCACAAGGAGTGGGAGTATTTTATGTCAAGGAAGAACTCGGCCGAGAAGAGGACAAAGGTCTACATAGACCTGGCTTTCATACCATTTGAACGAACCTCATGGCTTGATTTCTATCCTAAGGTGGCATAATTTTGACAAAGCACCCTGATGGGCCAATCCCTCAAAATGCAGTTAAAGAAGCTAGGATGGTCAGAAAAGAAGAAGGCTAATTTCTAGAGGTACTGACAAGAAATCAAGAACCTTAGCATCCTATATGGAGAGGTCAGGTGGAACGATGAGAAGTATCACCAAATCTATGACATTGAGGCCAAAACTGATGATAGTAATCCTAAATCGAATTAGGAGATTGAACCGGAGCAAGTGCCACTCTACACCTCCCAGCCTCAGGGGTTCAATGCAGGAAAAGGGAAGGAAAAAGGATTCAAAATATAAATAATCATAGATCACATCCTCTACCAACACCCTAACGAAGTGTAAGAGGACTCGATGATCTCCAAAGAGATCTGCTACAACTACAAGGGCCCAAGGTTTAGCGAGATCAACTGCTAGAGAATCTGAATCAACTAGTTTGGCCCCCACAAAGAGGAGACAAGTCCAAGACTTAGGTGGAACAAGCGTATCAAGTAGAGGAGAAGAGGTGGACTCTGCTCCGCTAGGATTTTTGGCTTCGATGGCCTAGGTAAATCTTGTGCCCACCCTCCTTCATTCTACTGCTTCTTTGGTTATTCCTCCCCCATCATCTGCTAAAGGGAACCCTTCATCCACAGATTCTGACGTCCTCGTCCTTAATACACCCTCAACCATATTCAACACTGAACCCCACAAAGAAACCCCATGCGTCGAATGTGCTTCTTCCACTTCGACCGCAATTGATTCTTTCATCACCCTATCAAGGGTACCATTGAAAACACTGATACATCCATGTTGCAAGTTTCACCATCTCCATCTACTTCCCGAAAAATACCTCTTTTTTTTCCCATTTCCCCTTTTACTCCGATGGGTGCCCCTCCTTCTTAGTCCACACATGGCATCCCACCCTTTTCAATGATAACACTTTCTTTCGCCTCTCTGCAACCTTAGACCATCAAGGCCTCTCCTTTCGTCACCATTTTTAGTCTCCCTCTTGGTGTTTCGCTTGCCACATAGAGTATTGATTCTCCATGGAGTCTTTAGCCTCATATCAAAGTAACAAGGTAGGCCTGATAAGTAAGAAAGCAAAAAATGCAAGGAAAGGCCGTGACAAACCCAACTACCCAGAAGTTGGAGGCTTATTTTGATGAAGAGCAAAATGTTCTACTAATCACAACTATGAGGCCATGAGCATCTAAACCAAAAGGAGAAATGCAGTTTGAGGATTATGACATCTAGGCTGTGGGTCTAAATTTAAGTGAGACCCTTTTGCACAACAAGGTGGTCTACACTGACTATGAAAGGTTGGAAAAAAGGTTGAAGAAGTGCAAGGCCATGCTAGAAAATGTAAAGGCCACAATGGAAAGATTGTATCCAAAAATCAAAGGAAAAGATTTAGAAATGGCCTACTTAAGATAGTTATAGGGTCAGTAGGGTGAAGCAACTAAGTTGCTTGAAGAGGCTTAGAGTGAGAAGGATTGACTTCTTTCCAAGGTAGAGAAATTGAAATGTGAGATTGTGGTTGAACGTGAAACAAATGCAGAGCATCAACATAGACAAAAGAAGTTGGAAACAAATGCAGCTAGAGCGAACACTATATATAATGAGCTGTAAAAGGTGCTACATGAAATGGATTAGGAAAAGGAGGATATGTAGAAGGAATTGGATAGCCTCCGATGATCCTCAAAAGGCCTAGGCGAAGACAAAAAGGCAAAACAAGAAAAGCAAGATATTGAGTCTATTTTGCAGACTCACGACTAAGAGATTGGGAAGCTATGCTCTGAGCTTACAAACACCCTCCAAAAGAGGAATCAATTGAAAGAAAGCATGAGATTGAGGGAGTCCCAATTCCAACAGGAACTGATCATGACACAAGGATTCAGGCTCCTCTTGATACTTAAAAAATTAATACCACTCATTGGGAGAGAACCATAGTTGCAGTTGCTTCCCTGAAACCATTATTGTAGTTTCTAAAGGATGCTCGAGAGTTAAACACGAAGGTTGGCCCAATAGTCTACCAAATTCTACACATAATCACCCCATGGGCTGAGGAATCAGGGGTATTGATCTCAAAACTATGTAAAGAAACTAAGGAAGCTTTAAGGGACATCGAGATTCCCAACCGAAGGGCATATAGAAGAAAAACAAATGAATTTATCACCTGCCACCAGGTGACATAAAAAAGTAAAGCTTACTACATAGTGTTGAATAAAAAGGTTAGTGAGATCAAGGAGGAGTTCAAAGTTCTGCTCCAATTTGGATTTCCCACCCTATTCTCATTGGATGGAGGAGTGTTAACAATCAAGTAGATCACAGGAGCAATCAGGCTCAAAATCTAGGACTCCACAGCGCTCTGGGGTTTGAGCTCATCACCTATTGTAGAGGACATTGAGAAGGAAATTCTTCCCCTTTCTCGACTATACTACCACATCGGAGTTGTTTCATCAAGGTGGGGAGGAGTTTCTTTTAAAGAGGTCCTTGATCTTGATCGGGCCTACGAGACATTGCGCACCCTTGTCCAACCCGCCGATGGAGATTGGGAGACCCAACACGCTTCCTTCCTCAAACTCTAAGAAATACCTGAGATCTAGGTTCATGCCTCTGCAAGCGAAGGTCCCCTGTGAGTTGCCAGAACTGTGGACCAATTTTTTCCTTCAAACATTTTTTTTGGCCCTTACTTCCTTTTTTCTTTGGGATAGCTCCACGCCCAAAGGACAAAGAGTACTCACACATAAAGGTGTGCAATGCGCCACGTGGTGGCTACACGACTTTATATATATCTTTTTCCTTTCGGGCCCCAAAATGGACACGTGTTTGCTTGGTAGGGATTTCTTCAAATTTGTTCTCATAAAATTTGAAATCACTCACCTGCTTGCCACACCATCCATTTCACTAGGTGGATCATGCCATCCGCAAATATTTTTCTTTCTGAGTAGAGTTTGTTAGAGGGCACAACGAAGATCTTACTTTCAGGGTGGAACCTTTGAGTCAACGTCATCATTCCTCATGGCTAATTTGATCATGTTCTGGAAAGGTTGTGTTGGGA
>VDFB02303143.1:0-12422 GCA_007258455.2 Sequoia sempervirens
TTTATTTACCTTCATTGCACTAATATATCTAGATATTTTGCGTTTTGAATAGTTAATCAAATATGTCTTAGATTTCTTTTAATCAATTATATAGTTATTTTTACATATGTATTTATACTTGTATGTGATGTTAGCTTGCCTTAATATGTATAGGTATTAAAGAAAATAAAATCGAGCATTATATAATCTTACCTGATAATTATATCAATTAGTGGAATCGTTAGAAATTGAAATTGTGATAACAAAATATTCTACCCTTCCAATTGTGATTTATTTCATAAAGGAAATAAGCAATATGCATAGAGTTTTCCCTTTAAAAGCTTGCTACTTATTTATTGGTTAATTATATTATTGGTAGGATAATTATTGTTAGAGGGACATTTAAGTCCGCTTAAGGAAAGTCCATTGTTGAAGAAATTTATATGACAATATTTTATGTTTGAAAAGAATATTTTGGTTTCTTTAAATAAATGATTATATTTGATAAATTTGGATTAACTATAAATGTATAAAAGAAGGGTTAATTTAAGAAGTTAGTTGGATAATCCTTTTAAAAGTGGTTTTGTTATAATCTTATATCAGATGATTGGTTTATTAAATGTTGATTCATGTTTATGTTGGTTACTTGAGTGCTTGTTATACATTAGTTGAGTAAGTTAGTGGTTATGTGAGTGTTCTTTGATATCTATTACCTTGAATATGTTAGTGGTATTTACGTATGTTTGGAGGTTTCCAAGTTGACATGTTTTCTTCTTAGGATAATGTTAATTAGAGGGGATTTTATATGTTGTAGTTTTGTTTAGGAACATTTTTTCTTTGAATTTCCCTCATTGTGAGTTCTTGGGTTGTCGTTCTTCTTGGGCTTCTAGAGGAGGGGAAAGAAAATGTTGCTTTAATTGGTTTTCATATTGGTTCTTCGTGAGCTATTGATCTTTTGTTCGGTTTGATTTTATGGGTTTAGCCTTACACTTGGAAGTGGATTTATTATGAAGTTCTTAGCGTGAGATGGTGTGTGCCTCACTGGATGTATCTACTTTTGGCTTGAATTTTTGTGCAAGTTGGCTTACCCCATTTTTTTTTATGAGATTATGTTGTTGTAAGGGAGAGTGGCTTCCCACGAGGGCCAAAACCCTAAGTGGTGTCCTAGGTAACTCGTGCGGAAGTTGAGTAATCAAGTGAAAACCTAATAAATAATTACCTAGGGGGTGGGTAGTAACACACATAATACAAGATAATGGATGCCTCTCTCATGGACCAAGCAATCGTTTAGGCTTAGGATGAGACGAGAAGGCCTAGAATGGAAAATCAACCACCTTGTCTTCATGAAAGGTGAGTTGATTCCACATGTGTAAGAATGGGGTTCGAGGATTGGTTGAGGTTGCCAGGGTAACCTAGGACGGGGGCCAAGAACCTATGAAGATCTACATTAGGTAACCCATGTCAAGCCATGTGATGACACTCTACCCCTTTAGCAACTATGATTATCCGTTGTTTCCCCTTGTTGCCTTTGTTCCTCTAGAAGCAAATGTTGTCTTGTGTTTATTGTTGTTCTTGTTTGTTGATTCTTGGTTGTCATTGTTCTCCTGACTATTTAGGTTAAGGGTCCTTCTTGTCAACCCTTAGCCTAGGGGGTGGGCCTTCGGGTCCACATGGTCAGGTGGAACGTGCTTTGCACCCCATTGGGTCCCCAGCCAAGGATCGAGATGTGCAAAGATTTGAACCAGTTGCAGTGATTTCAAAGATGTGCTAGAGATGGATCCAATCTTGATACTTTGTATTCACCTTTTCAGTTGTATTATTCTATCTTATTGCATGGTTCTCATTCATGTTGGGGAACACTTCTGTATTAATGTAATTCTTGAACGATATTATGTAATGAAACAAATGTAATGTATTATGTTACCTTTGTTTACCTTATGGGTTAATGATTTATGTTGAGTTTTCATATGTAGATATTATTATTGATAGATTATAATGGATGTATGATTAAAGTTTATAATGTAATCTTGAAATTCATTATTTATCATTATGGATTGGGTTTAGGTTTCGTAATGCTATCATTTGTAGCCAAGAGGGCATAGTTAGTCTTGTATACATATAACTACATCTCATGTATACTATGTTAATGTACATCTTAAGTTATGTTTTACTTTTTTTTTTAAATTACTTTAATTTTGAATTTTTGATTTCTTTTGGGGTTCGTGGGGCGGGGCATTACACCTCATCATAGTTTTCCACGTGAATATGATTTATTTTATTTTAAGCCTATGACAAGCACAATCAATTAGGAATCCATCTATGTTATAATAGCATCCTTTAGTTGATACAATTGTGTAATCTGCCAAATCTTTAAGCCTCAAGTCACAAATGATAAAAGATTGGAATTTTAGACTTGCACAACAAAGGCAATTGTAGTTGTGAGCATCTTCCTAGAAAGATCATATTTGGAAAATCTATTTGAAGAGAATGTAGTTGGTTTAGGTGTTTAGTCTGTGTTAGTTTTAGTTGGTCTTATAATGAATCAAAGGTATATCTTCTTTGTTAATTTGGAATTTAAATCCATCATGGATAAAAAGTTAAATTTTGGAAGAGGAAATAAAAGAAGTTAGCAGAAAAGTGAATTTAAGTAAACCAGTAGTTACCTTTCCTTTCTTTATTAGTCTTATGTACGATTTTTCTTTCTGGTGAAGTATTTATATCAAAAGAGCTGGACAGCCAGAACTTTCTGTAATATGAGTTAAAAAAGTTAATTAAATTTCATAGCGGGCATGAGGGCAACCATACGAACCTAATGATCAATATATATGCAATTCGGTAAAGGGTTACTGATGTGTGAGGTGTGCGCAATCCCTCAACCTACAGCGGCTGCACTACTTGCGCCTGGGGATACAAACCCATTTTGTATATATCCTGCAACCTTGGCATGGCATCTGGTGGAGGTACTTCTTGAGATTTGGGAAAATACGATTTATTCTACCATAGAGTGTAAATGTTGCACTTTAATATTCGCCATTTCCCTGTTTGCATCCAAAAGAAGCTGGGTGTTTATAATATTTGATAAACTTTGCCTACATTTTTTAAAAAGGTGTTATTGTATTGAAGGAATAGGTTGTTTTCTTTCCTTAGATGAGCAAAGAACTCAATAGTTTTACCATTTACGGTCCTTCATTAAAATGCAGTGCTGCCCTTCCTCATTATCGTGGGCTGATTAGAATTGAAATGGAAAGGTCAGCGCTTTGACGGTTTACCGCTGATTCTGTAAGAAATGGCATCCTCATTTACTTTAGCAAAATATTCACGTTTTCAAATCCCATCTTGTCCACCATCTTTGCTCAAACCTCTTTGGCGATTTGCCTTTGACTTCTGTTCCATTCATGCCTGTTGCTATAGTTTCCATTTTGAAGGGAAGATCGGAGGTTTCCTAAGTAGAACAGATCGTCTCTATTTTTAGAGGTATTTGGCAGTTTGAATGAAAAACTATCATCTATCCTTCCACTATGGAGCCTCAAGCAGACCCCGAGAAGCCGATGTACCCATCTCTTTTCCTTTGAAAACAGTTGAGTTGCAAAATAAGTCTTATTTGACTTCAGGAATTCAGAATAGTCTTAAACTAAGTACTTATCATCTTATTTGAGGTTATTTATTTTGGTTCACCAACATACTTGCAATTTCCATCAATGGGTAGTGTTATTTAATAAATGTAAGATTCTTTATTTTAAGCTACACTATATTTGGGTTGTGAAATATTACAGGGAATTATCAATTATATTTATAGAAACATAAAGAAATTAACCCCCACTTTATATATATATGTTCATATATCTAGATTAATTTCATAATTAATTTGTGTGTATATATATATATAGTAGTAATGCATTAAATGGATGTATAATTAATAAATGATCAGGAGTTGAAAACCTTATAAGATAAATTAGAGTATTTTCTTGATGTTGTTTGCATATATTACAATACTATAATATAGATATCATTAAAAGAAGAAGATTTACATGACACTTTATGATTCTTGTTAGGAAGGTATTCATTATCACATAAAATATTCATATAGTTTCTTGATAGTGGATAGGATTTTCAACATAAAAACATAGAACAATGAATGGTATTAAATAGATACCATTTTCAATTGTATCATGGCGTATTGTTCAAGAGGAGTCTACCTAACAAGTTATTATTAATCACTCAATCAAGTTAGGGTAATTTGGATTTACTTATGATCAGTAAATGGAAGGAATTATTTAAAAGATTGAATTAGATTATCTTTTTAAATGTTGATTTCTTTTATAATCATTTGATGGGTGATTTGTTAATATATGTTGATTTCATGGTTGCATTGGTTATTTGTGTGCTTATTTTAAATAATGTGTTTGATTAGTAGAATTTTGGTGAATTTGGTTGTTGTTCAAAAGTGGTTGTTATTATTGTATATTGTCAAGGTTTGTTTCTAGAGGCCTAGTAGGGAGTATTTTTGTGTATGTATGGTTTTAAGATTGTTTTACTTTGAAGGTGGTATGGAAATGGTTTTGGATTATGTGCTTTGTGCAAATTGGAAACCCACTTGGGATTATGTGCTTTGAGATATTCACTTTCTTTTTACCTATAGGGGCTAAACCATTAAGAATTTGAAGATGAATTAAACTAGTTATTTGTTAGATCTTTTGTGTAGATTCTAATTATTTAAAAAGAAAAAATTAAAAAAAATTGTGAATCATTTTTATGTAATTTTTAATAACTTATTTTTTCTACTAATCAATATTTTTAAAAAGTGATCTTTACACTTAGGACCACATAATTTTTTTATAGATGGGATACAATTCTAATTTTTAAAATACAATTTTTCATACCAATATTTAGGGAATGGATATTTTTTCATAATTTTTTGTTACATTATTTTTTTTTAATTAATTTTCCAAGTCAGCATAATTATAATTTGGACAAAGGTGTACTTCGGCTAGCATAACTTTTTTTTGTATTCATTTGAATTATCTTATTCTTTTTTTGTTGGAATAAGGACATCAATACCTAGTGCACATGCATTTTTTAGATTTTTTTTTCTCTATTTTTCTATTTTTTTCTATGTGTAAAATAAAGAACTTGATGTTCATTGAAAATCCTACATTCACAAGAAATAAAAAAATAAATATAATAATCAAATTAAACATATTTAAAATTATACTTTTTGGGAAGATTATAATAGGGCTACATGCTTCAAAACATAAATTTTAAAGAGTGATTCTGCTGGTGCCTCTGGTGGGGTGGCAACTTTTTGGAACTGTAAGATCATAAGAGGTGATCCTCTTTTTTCTCATCCTAATCATATTGCTACTAGATTTACTCATATTAGGGACAACTTCAGCTGGATCCAGTCTAATATTTACACTCCTAACTGTAAAAAAGCTCGGAAGGCTTTTTGGAAAGAGCTGGCTGCTTTCCGGAATATCTTTCAAAATTATCCATAGGTTATCATGGGAGATTTTAACTCCCCTCTCCTTCAGGGTGAGAAGTTTGGCGGCTCTCAGATCAATGAAGAAAGCAAAGAAGATCTCTTGGAATTCATCAATAATCAGGCTTTGATCGACCTAAACTTGCAAGGGAGCTCTTACACATGGTCAAATCGAAGAGTTCTATCTGATCTGATCAGGTGAGACTTGATAGAACCCTTGTTTCTGATATTTGGATCTTAAATTATTGCTGCTCTTTGAAAACCCTCCCTAGGATTGGATCTGACCATTTTCCTATTAGTTTTGTGGCTGACCCCTTAAAAATTAAGAGGAATACTCCCTTTCGCTTTGAGAAGATGTGGCTTTCCCATCCTCTCCTACGAGAGGAAATAAAGAAATGGTGGAATATTAAAATAAAGGGTACTGCCTTATTTAGAATTGCCAAAAAACTAAGAGAAGTTAAAATAAATTTTAGAAAGTGGAAAAAAGAGTCTTTTGGCAATATCTTTCAAATCAAATCTGATCTTCAGTTTAGGCTATCTGAAATCCAAAACAAAATTCAGAAGGAAGGCTACTTGAATGAAACTAAGGAAAAGGAAAACGAGATTCTCACAAAACTTCACGAGATAATTGCTAGAGAAGAGGAATTTTGGAGACAAAGATCCAGAGCTCTGTGGCTAAAGGCTGGAGACAAAAACACCAGATATTTTCATCTTTCAGCATCTAAACACAGGGCAGCTAACAAAATCTATGCGATTGTGGTTGATGGCAGAACTTGTGAGGAGGAAGATGACATTAGAAGAGAAGCTGTCCTATTCTTCAAGAACCTTCTGTCTGTGAAAGAGGGTATTAACTTGGAGGATCAAAATCAGTTACTGGAGGCTATCCCTAGGATTGTTAACTCTAGAGACAATGAAATGTTGACAGATATACCCACCAGTGAGGAAATTAAAAAAGTCGTTTTCTCTTTTGAAGGAAGCAAAGCGCCTGGTCCTGATGGCTTCCCTTTACTTTTCTTCCATTGGTTCTGGGACATTGTTGGGGAGGATGTTGAGAAGGCGGTGGAAGAGTTCTTCCGCTCTAGAAATATTTTGAAGGAGTTAAACGCCACTTTCTTGGTTCTTATCCCCAAAAAACCTAGAGTGAGGATTTTGAAGGCTTCAGACCTATCAGCCTCTGTAATTCCTTCTATAAAATTATTTCGAAGGTGCTTACCTCTAGGCTGCTTCTCATTCTGCCCTCTATTATTGCTCCTCAACAGAATGGTTTTGTGCCTGGTAGACAAATTATTGACTCTATTGTCCATGCTCATGAGAATGTTCACTCCCTCTCGGTCTCTAAATCGGAAGGATTCCTTCTTAAGCTTGACATTTCGAAGGCTTATGACAGGGTGGACTGGAACTTTCTGTTTAAGATCTTAAAGTCTTTTGGTTTCAATGAAAGGGTTTTGCAGCTTATTGAGCAACTCATTACTTCTGCTTCTGTGGCGGTTCTTATTAATGGATCCCCTTCCACTTTTTTCCGTAGTTCTAGAGGGTTAAGACAGGGAGATCCCATTTCTCCTATCCTCTTCACGATTATGGCTGAGAGTTTTGGTAGGAATATGAGTAAATTGGTTGCTCAAAGATCTATTATGGGGCTCAAACCGTCATCGAACAATTTGATATGCTCTCATCAACAGTTCGTGGATGACACTTTGCTGATGGGAAGGTCTGTTGTCTCGGAAGCTAAAGAGATGAAGAAACTTTTGGATACCTATGGTAGAGCTTCTGGTCACGTGATAAATAAGCAAAAAAGTTCATTGCATTTCTTTAACACACCTTTGCATAGACAGAGAAAGATAGCTGGAATTCTTGGTTGCAAAATAGAGTCCCTTCCTGCTACTTATCTGGGTTTGCCTCTATGTTTAAAACCTCTGGATACTTTTTGGATCTCTCTAGTTGATAGGTTTGGGAAAAAACTATCTGGCTGGAAAGGAGCTCGCCTAAGCCAAGCCGAAAAACTCTAGCTTCTTAAAGCTTCTCTGCAGAACCTCCCTATCTATGCTCTCAGTCTTTTTAAAATCCCATCCAAATATGCGGAAACCATTGAGAAGATTCAAAAGAGATTCCTTTGGTCAGGAGTCGAAGAAAGAAAAAGAATGCCTCTTGTTGGATGGGATTTGGTTTGCAGATCTAAAAAGGATGGAGGTCTTGGGCTAAGAAAAATTAGACTGTTGAACAAGTCGCTCCTAGCTAAACAGATATGGAGACTTTTCTTCTCCTCTGGGGAATGGAGTTTAATAATTAAAAGCAAGTATTTGTAGAATAACAATTCCCTCAAAGATCTTATTGAGAACCCCAACCTCCCGAAAGGATCGAGCTGCTGGAACTATATGATTGATGGGATAAAGGTGGTGAAACTGGGATTGAAATGGCAGGTTCGCAATGGTGACCAGGTTAGATTTTGGGATGATTGTTGGCTGCGTAATGAACCTCTGTCTCAGGATGGGAATCTCAGTAGATGGGCTAAGTTTTGCAAAGATACTTTTGGCATTTTTGTTAAAGACTACTGGTGGGATGGTAAGTGGATCAATCTCCCCTTGATAAACCCTATTTTGGTCTCTGTTTACTCCTCCTTGAATGTTGTCAAACTATGCTTAAATTAGAAGGATAGTCTTATCTGGAAGTATGAGCCTTCTGGGTGCTTTTCTGTCTCTTCTGCCTTTGCCTAGATTTCACATGCTCTTAACCCTCCCCCTCTATGGTTGCAAGCCTAGACTAAGCATCTCTTACCTAAGGTTAACATCTTTTTCTGGTCTTTGCTGCAAAATAAAGTTCTAACTATGGATAATCTTAGCAAAAGAGGTGTTCTACTCCCCAATAGATGCTACCTCTATAAAAGCAATGTTGAATCGGTTAACCACCTATTCATCCACTGTCCTTTCTCCTCCTTGGTTTGGGACAAGCTTCTGAAATGCTAGCATTTTTCTTGGGTCCCCCCGGAGTCGGTTGAGAATTTTTTTGTTCAATGGAAAGCCCCTTCTTTCAACCCCTTTATTAAAAAACTGTGGGCTTTCTCGTTCCCCCATGTGACTTGGGGAATTTGGAAAGAGAGAAACAACCGGATCTTCAGGGATAAGGAGTCGTCGGAGGAAATTGTGTTTGAAAGAATTCTTAGGATGATTAAAGAAAATTTCTCTATTGTTCCCTTCAGGGAGGACAAGGTTGAGACTGTTGTTTGCTCTCCTTTTGACAGCCTGATTGCTAGGGAATGGAGAATTAAATGTGATATTTCCAATGCTCCTAATACGACCAAAAAATGCAAGGATGGAGTTTGCTGGAGTTTTCCTATGGAAGGCTGGGCCAAAGCCAACTTCGATGGCACAGCCAAAGGAAACCCGGGGAAGGCTGGGTGTGGTGGGGTCCTAAGGGACTCGACAGGTAACTTTTTGGGAGCTGTTGCCACTCCTCTAGGGGTCCAAACTAATCACGTGGCAGAAGCGGCGGGGGCTTATTACATAATCAACCTTGCTGTGGGAATTAAATGTAAAAATTTATGGCTTGAAGGTGATTCAAAAAATATAATTGATAGCCTTTGTGGTAGGTCCCAGCCCGCATGGTCGATTAAAAATTGGATTGAAGATGCTAAGGTTTTACTTAGTAAGTTCGATAGAATAAAAATAACTCATGCTTACCGTGAGGTGAACGCGGTTGCGGATTTTTTTTCCAATGAGGGAGTTAAGAGTGACAAAATCCTCACGTGGCACAATAAGACTGACCTCCACTTCGACGTTCAAGCTTTATTGGAGCTTGATGCGGTGAATGGAAAAGAGGCGGCTTTTTATAATAATGAGGAAGGTACGAGTCATGAATAACAAAATTAGAAGATATAATGGGGCCGAGAGGATCTGGTAGATAAATTATTTACTTTGGCACGCTTTGTGGGTCCTGCGAAGGAAATGAACTATCTGGAACAGGTTCTCTGTCTGCAACAGTATTCGAACTAAGATCTCTAAAATGGGTGGGGAACGGAAGAGGGTTGAACCTACCAGCTTCGAGTCACACACCAAAAACACTAAAGCATGGAGTAAAATAAGAAGGGGTGGCTTACTTCCGTTCATTGAGAAACTCCATGGCCCTAAGGAGGAGATTACTGATTTCTTTGAGAAAAATTGGAATAATGGGGAGGTTCTCCTCTTTGGGAGGAAAGTTCAGATTGATGAAGCTTTGATAGCGGAGGTGACTGGCATTTCGATGGAAGAGCATAAATTTTTTAGAGACAAGAAATTCTCTGACGAAGCTATGATGAGGTTCCCTAAGTCTGAAATGGAGAAGCAAAAACTTGTCAAGATGACGAATAGTTACTATGAAGCGGACACTATAAAAGCTTTATGGAGAAAAGTGCTAAGGGTTATCATGGAGTACATCACTCTCGACAACCGCTTCACTAGGGTTTATGGATACCACTTCATGCTGCTCAATCAATTCTAGCATAAGGTGCATGTTTCTATCCCTTTCTTCTTACTCTGTTCCCTGAGAAATAGCTTTTCTGACCACAGTAGAAGCCCTAAAAGATACCCGATTCTTCACACAGGTCTTTTAAGGCTCATTTATGAGCACTTTTAGAATATGCCTGCCCTTCCAAACCCTATAGCTCCTTTGGAGCTTGATGAGGATGATACTGAGCCTAGCATATCTAATACTAAAGTTTCCCCTGGCCGTGTCAAGAGCTCTTCGCCTCCTACACTTTATACGCCTGCGACGCGTTCCCCGATAACCGGTTGCACCGCTTTATTCGCCTCGGCGCTTTTAACCCCTAACATTAAAGTGGTGGGCTCTAGCTCTCAGTTGTAAGTTAGTCTCCTACCGATGATTCCCCGCTGTTGTTTACATTTAAAAGCGGTGAGGTCGATCTTTGAGGATCCCCACATCCCTCGGGGCCTTGGAGAACTGCCAGCCCTCCCTGGGGTGTGAAGTGGGTTATTTTTTTTGAGGGGTCAGTGAGAGATGAGCCCCTTTTTGACTTCGTTAGGCGCCAAAGAGTTGTTCTATGGACCGGTTGAATTACGCCAATTGGTTATTTGTGAAATCGATTGAGTTGAAAACTAAAAATTTGGCTCTTCATAGTAAGTTGGAAATTGAAGCCAAAGTTCGAGGCTAATTCAGCTCAAAGAATACCACTGTGAAGGATAACATACAAAAGGACAACTCTGTTGAAAATGATATTGAAAAAATTAAAGGAACTATGAAAAAAATTGCTGATCAAAACTATAGAATTGCCAGACATAACTCTGTTATCATCAAAGCCATGACCGAAAGACTGGAGAAAACCCAGAAGAGAGCTCTGATTGTTGACCTTGACCAGGAGAAAGACCAGGATGAGGAAGCTGGGACCTCTAAGCGCACCATATCAAGTACGAAAAGAAAAGCCCTGACCACCCCAAATATGACTCAGATCTTTATGGAGGGGGTCCAGGATATGGTGGACTTGGAAGAGGTTGCAGACGAGCTTCTGAAGTCTATGGATTAGTTGTGGTTGGGCCCAGCTTTGTCTGTTTGCTAGCCTTTTAATGGTTTTTTTGTGGCTTTTTGTGGCTATCTGCTTTAGCTGGTTTTTATCTTTCTGGTAGCCTTTTTGTCTTTCGGACCTCTGTTTTGGTCTTAGCTTGTAATCAGTACTTTGTGGTTTTGGTCCACAGCAAAACCAGTTTATCCCCCTTTTATCAAAAACAAAACTTCTCCTACACCCCTTTCCAAATCTTGCAATCTATCAATTATAACACCTTCTCCTATGGGCATTTTTCCCACTAGCTTTGCCATAGGAAGTTCCTCTTTAGATTCACCCCTCATAAAACAAGTAAAATCCCTCGTTATGCCCTTCTCCTTAAAAAGCCCTTAAAAATTCTAGCTATTTTGCCTCACCCTTAACCTTTTTTTATATAGGTTTACTCTTATGTTTGGATGATTCACTTGCTTGACTCATTTTGAATGGATCACAGAAGGCTAGGGTTTTATTGAAATTATACTAAGAAACTAGGGATTTTTTGAAATTGATTCAACGAAAATCACTACAACTAACCTTACTGGCTTTCATCAAAATAAACTAAGGCTAACAAGTTTCCTTTTGTAATTTAGCAATAATTGTAACAGACCCTAAGTTGTTCTTCATTTTTGCTAAAACCAGTCAATCCTACCCAATTCTAATCTCATTGGGAAATTCAAACACGAGTAAAATTTCCACTTACTTGGGAACCCTAAGCTCTTTACCTCCTAAATATTCCTATCTGAGGTCTCATTTTTCATGTTCTCCTTCAATTTCTTGCAAAGATGATACAAAAAATGAATAATTCAATCCTTTATGGCCTTTGAATCTAGGAAGATACACCATTAATGGCAGAGGATTGCTCACACGAGTGAACAGGGAGGCATTTAACCCTTATTCATTCATATTTGAATTCTCTCCATTGATCAATTTATTTTAAAACATGATCAACAGTTGTCCATACTCATCGCTCATCAATATTTTCTTTTTGGCGCTTCGCTCTGAATCAACGATGTGAAAAATTGGTGCAATGTCCTGTGGTGATGCCACATAGCTACTTTAAAACTTAACCACCAACCTTGCCAATGCAACCATTAATCATTACTGAAATTTTTTTCCTTGAAGAGTTGAAAATCGTGAGTGAAGAGTTCTCACAATGGGAGGAATATTCCATAGTGTATCCCATGATTCACCCATCGGTCATCACTGGAGTGATATTCATGTTTGAAAGTGTAACAACGATGTATTTAGACCATGTGATGAGAGAAAAGCTCAAGCTTTTCATCGCTTATCGCTATTTCATTTCCTTTAGAAAAATGCAATCCACGATACATAGAATGTATGTGATGCATTTACAACCTTTTGATTGGAATGCACATGGGGTGTGCGATGGAGAGAACTTAAGTGAAAAAATTTGCGTACATGTTCAAAAGTTGTTTTTAA
>VDFB02303144.1:0-12997 GCA_007258455.2 Sequoia sempervirens
CCCTTAAGCCATCCTATCACCCTAAACCGTAAATCAATTTCTTAAGGGGTCTTAATATGACATTTCTTAAGGGGATCAAATAAGCTCTCAAATTTTGGTGAAGTTGCCCAAGGCAACCAAATTTAACAATAATAAGATCGTGCAAGATTATAATATGAATGAGATAAATCATGATCTAGGTTGATCGATTTACGGTTTAGGGTGATAAGATGGCTTAAGGGGATCTATGTCTACTAAGTTCTTAGGACAAAATGACATGGCTCAAGTGAATATAATTTGGTGAAGTTGCCTCGGACCTTAATGAAATTTGGTTGCCTTGGGCATCTTCACCAAGTTTTATTCACTTTCAGCCTTGACCCAAACATAGTTACACCTCCAAGAGGACATGCAAAGCAGGCTCCAGATCAAATGGTAAATTAATTTTTTATTATATTTAAAGTCAATTATAAATTATATATTTTGAATATTACTTTAATTTTAAATTTCAAATTAAATATATATATTTAATATGAGCTAATACATGTTTTAATTTTTTTTTTCTTTTATAGCATGAGACTCATCTTGTAGTTGAGCATGTACAAACAGGTCTTGGAGAAGAGTGTGCGCAACCTTGAAATATGGTACAATTAAAATATGATAAATTATAAATTAAATTGAATTAAATCATTTTTAATTGTAGACTTGTACATCTAATTTCAACTTACTTTGTCTTGTTTATGTAGATTGATTCAGAGAATTTAGAGGTTGCTTCAGGTGCACCCGAGCATCCAGACCCAGATATAATGGTAATTTAATTTTATGATAAATTATAAATTAAATTGTCATTAAATCATTTTTCATTGTCTTACATTTGATTTCATCTTTCTCTTCTACAGAGTGTTTCAGGTCATCCGCATAGTCCACATGGCGTGAAGAGGTCTCTTGATTATAGAGACAATACATGACCTAGAAACATGATTTTATGGGTTATATTTGTTTATTTCCTGGACTATATTTCTGGTTTCTCATGTACTCTGTTGGACTTTATATTTCATGGCTCAAATACTTAGTTGGACTTTAGTTCATGGGTTGTACTCTGATGGACTTTATTTCATGCACTTAATATATTGGTTTCATGCAATTAATATATTTACATAAATTATGGACTTTATTATTTTTTGTAAATTTTAATTTACACATGTACATTTATGCATTTTATGTTCATAGTCAAGACATTAATGTGAAATTAAATAATTAGTCAATAAATCATAATTTACAAACAATAATTAGTCAATTCAATTCACGTCAATCAATAATTAGTCAGTAAATCATAATTTACAAACAAAAGCAATTTGTTTCTATACCACAAAAGATAAAAATTTAAGAAATAAACAATACCATGCATGATTAGAGAACAAAAGCATTAATAAATTCTATAAATAATGACATCCAATACTAATTTATAAGCTGTCAAAACAAATAATGGCATCCAACAGTATTTATAAGTTGTCAAAACAAATAATGGCATCCAACAATATTTATAAGCTTTGAAAACAAATAATGGCATTCAATACTAATTTATAAGTTGTCAAAACAAATAATAGCATCCAACACTAATTATAGCTTGTCTTAAGGGGATGTCTTAAGGGGTGCTAATACGACGTCTTAAGGGGATGTCTTAAGGGGTCCTAATAAACTATCTAAGAGAATGTCTTAAGGGGTCCTAATACGATGTCTTAAGGGGTCATAATACAATGTCTTAAGGGGATGTCTTAAGGGGATATTTTTAGGGGTTTAGGGTTTAGGGGGTTTAACAATAATGTATGCATGATATTTAGTGATTATGCAATCAAATATAAAGTTTTGAAGTAGGAAAACATGCACATTTAACAAACAAAATGTCTAGAATATTGATTTTGATACATAGTACACATAGTACATAATTGTGTATGTACATGTATTTGTAATTTGTACAAAATGTTTAATTTTGTAAGTATGTATGTACATATATGTTATCTCAAAACAATGTTTGCAAAATTTGGATATGCCATCTCAAGAATATCTCAAACTCATGCCTAGAATGTAGTAGGTCTTCACACCACCTGATATCAAAAAGGTACAAGCAATATCAATGAAATGATCAAAACATACATATTTTAATTTATATAAAACTATCTATATGTACACAACTCAAGTACTTGCATTTAAAAGTATTCCACACATGTGTGTAGGTTGAATCCAGGCATCCTCTCCTTTTTGTTTCAAAGTATGAGATCAATGCAATGATGGCTTAAGGATACAAAAAAGGATAATAAAACAATTTTAACTATTAATGTACAAACAATATCAATATATAATCAAAACATGTATTTAAATATAATTTAACTAATAATTACCTATTTTTACCAAGTATTCCATGTTGTCTAGGTTGAAGCTGCATGGACTAGATCATTTTGTGATTATGGCTTAAGGATCTATAAAAGGACAATTTAAATCAATTTCAAGTAACTGCAACGACCAATATTGAAACATGTATTTAATGTATTTAAAAGGACAAAATAAAACTAAAACTATATTTACTGTATTTACTTATTCCATTGTACCGTTTGCATCCTGCTTGCAATAAATACATGATTACTCATGCTTCATAGAAATGACCATAGCAATTTTTGAAGGTCTTCGAATAGCTTTAGTTTATATTGTTGCCACCACCAAATGTGAATAATGTATAATCACTTTTTTATATTGTTTCGCATAGTCTTTGAATCGGGTAGACCATTCTTCATATCCGGTATTTTTATTGTAAATTTTTCAACAACCACCGATCCCTATTGGAAAACATGAAAACCATCATCAAATAAGTTCTCAAAAGGAATTTTATTTGGGGATGAAGACTTGATACGTAAAATTGTAAAGGGGATCAAAAACTTATTTATCAAAGAAATTTGCTTAAAGGGGATCACCATACCCTGTGTGGATAATGAAAGCCATACATCTTCGGTGCTATTAACATGTTTAGTTTCCACACAACGAGCCAACCAATATTTTGTTCTCTTCATTCCCCTCAGGTGCAACAAAAACATACACGTCTTGCAAACAAAATTTGATTTAATAACTTGCACATATCCATATAAAAATAATTTAGTATTACAAAATAACTTAATAAAGTGAAATAAAATGAAATAAATTGAATTAAAATTACCTTCTTGAACAAGGTCTGAAACACGGTCATAATCTTCAGATGCAAACACTTGATCATTTTCTTCAATAGTTCTTTCATATTGATCATGTGCTTGTGTAGGTGTCAACGATCTTTGCTCCCACTATTCAACCCATTCTGTATTTTCACATGCTTCCCAATCTCTTAAGATACAAAACTAGCAAAAACATGCAAGCTCCCTTGTCTAAATAGTCTATGTGCTTGTTGTCGCACTCCTAAATGAATGCCATTTAGTAGATCCATTGATTGTCTCACAATCAACTCTAGGTACAATGTTGTCTTCTTCAACCAACCAAAAGAATCGATGAACTATAGAGTACTCACTCAAACCAGGTGCATATAATCTTGTATTACACCAATCCACAATCTCATATGCATCTTTAAATTTTATTGAATCCTCGAATTTTAATTGTTCTCTAGCAAGAATTCTTTTGACACACGCACCAGCTCCATCATGTTCTCCTTTACCATGCCCAACTTCAAAAAAACTCCGTATATGTTGGACATTAAGTTCCTTGTGAACCCTACTTAACCAATAGAACATTGAGCATTCTTGAAGCTGCCGTACAATTATCGACCATATGATTGTTGCTTTCATTTTAGTTCCTCTCTTAAATTTCTAAAATATATATTGAAACAATATTGGACAAACTCTTTACGAGTGTAACCGATTGTCAACTCGATAAAAATGATACTCCTCAAAACTTTTCTATCATCACGCCGAGTGCCGTCATCGCATGTCTATAAACAATATGGACAAACATAGCTCTTTAATTATAATATTGATTAATTTCCTTAGCATGGAGCGAGTATATAATTCTCATAAAATCAACATTTGTGAAAGTATGGAACCAATTGGAAATGTGTTTACATGCGCAGTGGCCATCAATCAATGAAGCGTGTTGAGTCGTGACATATTTTGGGTACAATTTTATTAACTGAAATTCACTCATGAATGCATGCACACTAAGCTTTTTTTTAATAGCCCAAATGCATATGTTTCCTATTTTTCCATCTTTTAAAGAATGAGTGAACATTCTTAAAATCTTTTTAACATCTACCTAATTGTTGTCAAAATCGTACTCGAGCACTTTTCCTTACATACAAATTCTTAAGGAAAGATTTCCACGGACAATGTCTTCTTCGAAATACAAAGAAATTAAATAAAACAATTTATCATTATATCTTTCTAAAACAAAACTGACCGACTCTCTTGTGCTTGGTGGTATATCGATACCACCTTCGCAATATAATCATGTTAGTATGTAGATTTTAGCAGTATATATTGAAAACATCATAAAAATAACAAAATTGAACATGCATTTTATAGCAACAAGATATTCTTGCTTATTAATTTTTACATACCAGGGTTTACATTTTTCAAAAGACCTTTGACTTATTTTAATATTATAAGGTAACATTGAATCACTACAAAAGTTTCTATAAAATTCAGTTTGTGTTGTATCTAATATAGATTAACTTGGGTGAGATAGTGAATTTGGACCCACCCTTAATTTAAAACATCTCTAGCACAAATGGAAACCCTAGTATTATCATGCCAATATTTTTATCAAAGATTGGTGGCATTCAATTTCATGTCAGACCTCAAGAGTCGACCACTAAAACTCCAACATTGGTTAATTAGATCATTTTCTATACTTTCTCTTCTTTTTTCCACTCTTAGCAATGTTTTAGGATGTATTTGTAGAGCTTCACTAATATTACTTACCATTCTTTTATTGAAAGTTGCTTTATTAACTATAGCAGTTGTTATAGCTCTTCTTGTTGCATTTTTATCTTTAGATCAACTATTTTCCCAATAGATTGAATGGCACTAGCAATAATAGACATAACATATTTTAATGATTGATCTTTCTTTATGGTTTTAACAAAAAATCTAACCTTTTCATTATTTTCCTCATTTTGCATTCTCATCAATTGCATGATTAGTTGACATTGAATTGCAAATTTTTTATGATAAAAGAATTCATTGTATATTTTATTCGCATGTGTTCTTATTTGCCTCCAAGAAATTTGACTAGGAAGATTATCGAAAACACCACTTTCAATTTTAAAAAAAGTATTTTCATTAAATTCAACATCACATTCTAGATTTTCATCTTCATCTTCATTATCATTTTCATTTTCAACTTCAAAACAATTTTCATTTTCATCAACAAAACGGTTTTCATTTTCATCAACAAAATGGTTTCAATTTTCATCAACAAAACGATTTTTGTTTTCATTTTCAACAAAAGGGTCATTCTCATTTTCATTTTCAACAAATTCTATAAAAGTTTCATCTCTCTGAATATTATCAATGTCAACATCGTTAAGTCTAGCATCTTGTAAAACTTCTACATACAAATTTTTCATTTCACTAACATGTGGATTTGAAGACATACCTGGATTTGTGCATATTGAAACATTCTCCATAGCATTGAAAGAGGGATTTGAAGACATAGTAGGACTTGCTTGTATAATCATATTCTTCTCCAAATTGCCTTCTTGCAAATTAGCTTCATCTACAACCATTGTCTCCTCAATGTTTTCATCTTCAATAGTTGTGGAATTGGATGCTCCCCCATCATTCATTGATTTAATTCTCATTCTTCTTTTTCTTTGTCTCTATCTCTCCTCTTTGTTTGCTTCAATTTCTTCAGGAGTCAATGTCTTCCTCCTCTTATTACGAGCTTTATCTCCCATGATTATAAAATTCTCAAGCACAAATGAATGTCAATAGTGAAATTCTTCAAAAAAATTAATCCAAATTGGAAGTTGAAGACCTATAAGGACAAAATTCTTCCTCTTGTGTTCCTCAAAACAAGTAGAAAACTAGCACAATTCCACTTTAAAAACTATTTTCTTCATGCCTCCTTTGAAAAAATCAATCCATATTGCAAGTTGAAGACCTTTTGTTCCTCAAAACAAGTAAAAAACTAACAAAATTCCACTTCAAAAATGGTTTACACGATGCCTCCTTTGAAAAAATTAATCAAAAATCCAAATTCACCACCTGTAAAAACAATAGTTGATGAAAAATAGCCCAATTTTACTGCTCTCGGCCGTACATGTGAAGTTGCAGACTTCCATGATGATGAACTGACGATGAAATTTAAGAAATAAAGCGATTAAAGAGAGTCTGGTATGTTAATAAAAGCGGGATCCGGTATGATAATAAATGGGATCCGGAAGTAGCAATAAAATGGGATCTGTTTATAGTGGGATCTCATTTCCTATTATTTGAAATGTGGGGACCATTATTAACAAGGCGGGATCCCATTTTATAAGGCAGGATCTCGTTTCTAATAACCCGATCACACTATTTGTAGTGGAAAGCGAGATCGTTTATTAATAAAGGATCGTTTTTATAATGCGAATACGTTTGTCGAGATAAAGAACATTAATAAAAGCGAGATCGTTTATAATGCGGGATCCGTTTTTTAAAATTTGGGCCCAAATTTGCTTTGTGGTCGGGTTTTTGGCTTGTATTCTAGTTCAGGAAAATCATTGGCAATCTGAACCTAGGCCTTCAACCTGGTTTGACCTGCAAGTTGAAGGTCCTAACAATGTCAAAGAAAAATATCGAGTTTGGACATATGGCTGATGACTTTTTTTACATAATTTTTTGACGAAATTAAAACCCATTTTAGATGAGACAATGCAGATTCCAAATATGTATTTTTTTTTACAATTGGATTATTTTTTCTATTTTTCAATTAATTTCTGATGAGCAAGTCCATAAACTTTAAATATCAGGGTTTTTTAATATTTTAATAACTTTTGATCAACATAACATTTTGACGAACGGATTCCACGAGAACAAACTTCAGACAATTCTTTTCAATTTTTAAAAAAAATTAAAAAATGATAAGTTAAGGTCATCTTATGCGTGTCGTACACAGCGATTTTTCAGAATGGCAAATATGCCTAATAAAAAATTAACAAAAAAAATATTCAATAAAAAATTACAAAATAATATTGAGAACAAGCTTCAGTGAGTCACAAATCTTTTCCCAAAAGGATTTAGAAAAATAAGATAATTTAGGTCAAAATACGGATGTTGTACACGTGCATGGTATGGTATAAAAAAAGTGATTTTTAAACAGTGGTTTTTAGAAACGCCTATTGAAACTCAATTTGTACAATCTGGGTATTGAGATAAATTACATATTTGGAAACTAGATTCCGAGTACTACATTTTATGATTAGCGACTTTTTTGAAGATTCCATCTCTAAGTGCTTCAAATTTTAAGGTCAAATGTGTCAAATACTGAAAATCAAGGAAAACACTTCCACTTTTTGGCTAAAAAGTGGACTCAACTTCTTTCCAGCACCCCATTTCAAACAATAGAATCCCATATGAAGTACTTAGTCTAAACCAAACAATATAGCCACTTTCATCAATTTTTACGATAACAATTTAGCTATTCAATATAATAAAACTATCAGTGATAAGTGTTTGGTATAAAGATAATTATTACACAACAAAAATCAATAAAGCAAAATAGATAAAATAGATAACAATTTAGCTATTCAAAAGAAAAATGAATGAAGGCGTACAAAAGAATAAATAGTAGAGAAGCAAAATACAATGGCATCATACATGCAACAATCAAAGACGCATCACACAATGACATATATACCCATACATCATCTAATGTGTAATCACATATATACAATGTTCAGACCCATCTCAACCAATGATAAAATAGATAAACTTTATCTCAGATGCAATTTCATACAATTTAGACAATACCATAGAGATTAGATTTGCTATTTTTCTTCAAACAAAATAACATTTCCAAAAATGAATTTTTTAACTTGAACTATTGTTCTGAGAAGAATTCAAGCATAAAAAATATGTTAGGTTTAGAGAGAAAAAGTCAAGGATTTGCATATTTAATAGCAACGACAAAAAGGGTGTAGGAAAGGCTATCACTAATTGATACACATCTCCAAATTGACAAACTAAGTACTGCTAATTTTTGGATGTTTTTTTTATAACTAAGTGGCACACCTTATGTCAAAATTTTAGAAAAACCCAGTTCGTAGAAATAAAGTTATTGCTGACGCAACAAACTGTTTTATCAGAGACGAAATCGTAGGAAATAGATGGTCACTAAACATTACATATCTCCATAACGATAAACTGGGTATGGCTGATTTTTGAATATGTTTGAAATAATTGACACACCTTATATCAAAATTTTAGAGAAACCCAATTTGTAGAAATAAATTTATCCATGGCTGATGCAACAGACTAGGGTTTAGAATCTCTAAGTGGTTATATTGGCATCCCGATAAGTGATTAAAGATTGGTTTCAAGAAAGTGATCCCTAAGGGAAAAAAAAGAACATAATATGCAAAAGAGAATTCATAAAACTTCCATATAATAGAAATCAATTGCATATCCAGAATATTATTGCTATCCAATCTTCACCAAAATTCCCCAGCTTGCATCCATTTTCCCCAAGTCTTTTCTTTCTTTGTTGTCTGATTTTTCCTATCAAATTCTTCTGTGTTTTCTCAAGCCTTGCCATACAAATCAAACCAAAGAAATTCTATATCTCAAGTCTCATCAAAAGGAAGTAAAAAAAAGAATAATTGTGTTTGCAAATTCCTGCTGTAAGCGTTGAGCCTGCATAGCCATTTTTTCTTCCTCCACTTCTTTTAATTCTTAATTTTTTAAAACTGAATCATGACTTTTCATAAACCAAGTAACTACTACTTCTTGGCCCCAATTTAGAATTTAAAGAAAAATAAGAAAGCAGACAAATTATTTTTCTAAACAATATTTAATCATTTAAATAATTATTTCAAAATAATGTAATTAAAAATAAATGAATTTTCAAGCTTGCCTTACATTCTTCCCTCCTAAGAATGGACTTCCTCCTAGAAATCATTAGGAGAAATGAATATTTCTTAACTTCAACACATTCAACCAGAGTTAGCTCACATGATCTGCAACCACAAAATCAGTAACAATTCCCAATTTTCTCACCACCCAACCTTAGGATTCGACCAATCGAATCCACCCTCCGAGCATTTAAAGAGAAATAATTTATTGACGTGCAACAAATTAAACAGATTATAAATTCATTTTACAAGAATCAAATTCACATTTACAATAAAATCAATAACTCCCAGAAGCATCAACTCCCATTAAATGTTAACTTCCCTTAATCGCAACTCCCAAAATCTCCTTTTAAGCATCAACTTCAATAATCTCTCAAAACACTCAAAACCGTTATCATTTCACATATCATCGTAACATCAATTTTAGGCAACATAACAATACTCATGCAAGAATTCTTCATTCTTGGCAAATGCAAACAAACATATTTCTTTCCAAAATTTACTTGTATACATTCATCTCAATCATGAAGTCATATAAAATAGAAATACAATTGATTTTCTTACCTTCTTCCTTCAGCAACTCATAGCCATACATTTATTCCAGAAAAATTTTAGTTATCCCATACCACATTAGCTTCATATAAACCTGATAATAGCTCACACAAAGCAACCATAGTTCACACAGAGCATCCAACCAACATAACAATGCTTATACAAGAATTTCTTTATTACTTATAATAGAAGTATAAATTACTGATAATCAAATTCATTGCAATATATATATTCTCTTACAATTTCAACATCACAAGTATTAGTTTCGTTCATCATATATACTTTTAATGAGATTGAAATGATTAGTGCCAAATATAACCATAATGCCATAAATTAGACCTTACAAAATTTCACAATATACATTCCCCAAGGCGTCTCTCCCCTATACAACTTTCCAATACAATCTACACAATTCACATTACTTCACTCAAGCCAACAACAATAAAGTCTCAAAATATAGAAGTTCCAATGAGTAAAGATTTCAAATAAAAATAAAAAATCAATAAATAAAACTTCATATAAAAACAAATTAATTAACAAAAAAGAAATAGTTTAATCGAAACCAAAATCCTTAATAGAATAGTCCTTGAGGCAAAAGGACAATAAACAACCAAATATTTTAAGAAATCTTCAAACTGCTGGCTCTCTAAAACAAATAAGAAAATAAAAAAATTAAATCTTCTCACAAAACTAAACATCTTAATTACTACGTGACTTCAAACAAGCCACCTAAGGGGAGGAGGGGAATGTGGTGATCTCAAATCACATGGAGCTCCAACATATACCACAAAAGAAATAAACCATGAAATTTATGCAGTTATAACATTCAACAGTTATGAGTAATCAAAGTTTAGAAAACTCCCTTTTTTCATAATGTAGCTCCCTTATCACCATTCAATAGCTCACACAGAGCACAACATCTCCCAATAGCTCACACAGAGCACAATATCTCCCAAAATCTCACACAGAGCAATATAAATGGCTCACATAGAGCATGGCTCACACCAAGCAATATAAATGACTCACACAGAGCATGGCTCACACAGAGCAAAATAAATGGCTCACACAAAGCAAAATAAATGGCTCACACAGAGCAAAATAAATGACTCACATACAGCAATATAAATGGCTTACATAGAGGATGATGTTAGCATCATATCAATTCATTGAATCCATTAATAATCTGAAATAAACAAATTTCTTACCTCTTTTCTCCAAATTCGAATCCCTTTTGCAATTTCTTTCAGCCTTTACCTTCTAACTCTTCTTGATCTTTCCAAGAATTTGTTTCAAATTTTTTTTTACAACATTTCCCTCTTTTCTCCAGCATGTCCCATAACTCTCTTTTAAATCATTGCAACTTACACACTTTCCTTCATAAGCTATTTTTTAAACAAATCAAGTATTAAAGCAATGTCTAACAGTACAAATCTTTTCAAACTTATTTTCTACAACATATGCTTTTCCTTGTAAAATATATAGATAAAATACTTTCTTTCTCAATAACAATAAATAGTATACTATCATTAAATAAACACTTTATTTCACAAACCTTCCAGTAAGAAAATTAAAAGAGAGATCCTCACATGAGGTTGAAGATTTATGTAACTCTCTTGCATATATTCTCATAACATATCTCCAACAATTCATAATATCAATTCCCTATATCTCTCACACCCATTCATCTATATTACCATCATCATCATCATTCACAATATTATCACTAAAATATATTGAAACAACCAAAGAGACAAACACAATTCTTTTCCTTAATCAAATTATTACCTATCTATACAACAATTTTTTTTTATTAATGATCATGTCATAACAGTAATATTCTTAAATATCATACCTTGACTGTTCATTCATGAATTAACTCATTAGCCTTTCAGCTTTCCACTTTTCAAACAATCTAGTATATTCACAACAACCTTAACTCCAGAAAGATTTAGTTAGATAAAAATTGTCAACTCTTTCTTTTACGAAAAATGATTCACTTTTCTAATAAAACTGTGTGCATTTCTTCTCATAAAACAAATAATTGAGCCTCTCTTCTTGCAATACATCTTCATAAAACATTAGTGTTTTTGAAATAACTTATGGCCAAAGCTATCTTAATTATTACATTAATCTACTACATATTCTTTTACGAAATTCAAACTTAAATCATCAAGGCACACTCAAAAGGTAAATTTCCACTTTAGACTCAACACACAAAATATTTGGTAGTCAATAATGAAATGAAAACAAGATAGGAACAAAGGATTGTAGCCTAGGATTTCGAATCTTGCAATTAAGATCTAAATATCAATTCCACATATGTCATCCAAATGTTCCACCAAGGAAAGCGTCCTACCAAAAGCTAGTCTTCAATTAGTAAATACTTTGAGACATCAATTCAAGGTTAGAAAGGGTAATTACTAATAAACAAATATGATTTCACAATAAACAGATTTGTTATATAAAACTTAATAAGCTAAGCAGAAGTAGATTTGGAGATATCTAATTGTTCACCAAATAAACTTGACGAATGTTTCAATTTCTTACCTTTTGTTATCCATAAAACTCCCGAGCTCATATTGACCAATATGCATATTATTTCGTAATCAAGTACCCAAATTAGTTTCAAGAAATACACAACATAGAAAATTTCCAAACAAATTTTCATAATTGTTAAGGAAGCCTTTACAAGAGAAGCTAAATAAACATACCACAAATAGGTAATACTTACTGAGAAAGACATCTATAGCATCTAGAGTAAACTCAAGCTTTTCTATTTTCTAAAAAACATGCACCATAAATATTTAGCACTAGAAGAGACATCCTTGAAATATAGGGAAAATTTGATTAGGTGGATTTTAAAAGTTTAGAGGAGACCTTAATGAGAACAAACAGCGGTGAGGGTGGGGCAAGTTTGAAATATTGGACGCATTGACATGGATTTTAGGTTTGTAATACAGGTCAATAATGCATTTAAGCATTGCCATAAGTTCAATCCCTCATGGTAACTCAGTCTTTCACTTCCAAAATGACTCTTTGTTTTTTTTAAAAAACCTAGCATATATATATATATATATATATATATATATATATATATATATATGTCGAGAGATCCTTCTCTGTGTTTTTATATAGCACAACATGGAAGACAAAATTATTAGTGTTTGGGTTAGGGTTATGAACCAAATTAGTGATATGGTTTTAACATTAGAGATAAAATTAGGAGTAGGGTTAGGGTTAAGGTTAAAATTACAATTAGGATTAGGGTTAGGATTAGAGATAGAAATAGGTTTAGGGTTGGGGTTAGTGCTAGGATTAGGGTTAGGGTTAGGGTTGGGGTTAGCATTAGGATTACGGTTACAGTTAGAATTAGAGATAGAATTAGGA